>DWJN01003525.1:0-13506 GCA_018248895.1 Carystus phorcus | reverse complement strand
ACATCAACTCCACGTGGTGGTAAGTGGTGAGGATGTCTAAGATGGTGGACGCATTAACTTAGTAAAAGCCTATTCACACTCTTCTTAAAGACTCCCACCTCATAAGTAACCGGGAACGCCGAAGCGGGCAAGCCATTCCAATCCTTCGCGGTGCGATCAAAATAAATAATAACATAATATATTATATATATATTATATACCAATCATATTGGTACGTAATACCTTATAGATCATATTGATCGTTTATTGACTTTAGATCAAAACGAAGCAGGTAGTTTTTGACACTCAATTTTGCCTAATATATTACGTTATACTTTCTATATACACTTTCCAGTAGACATAAAGGCACCGATGGTCATCTCATTAACTCATCTAACCATTTAAGATATCGCGAACCTTATCACAATGTGTCTTGAAAGATTGATGTCTAGAGTTTAACATTAATTAATTAACCACAAAAGAAATTAGTATATAATTAGTGTCTTGGTATGGTTGTCACATACATATTTTTGACATACTCTTAAATTTTATTTGTATGTTGTAATATTAAATGAATAAGATACATAAACAGCAAGACACGTTCACGATCAGATGACAGCGTTGGTCTTTGAGTTCGAGAGTGTAGCAACAATCTTTCGCAGTGTGTGACAACGTGCAGATGTGTGTAAACCGGACTTATAGATGCAAACCACCGTTCGATATAACCATATGATTTAAATTAATGATTAAATATCATGCTGTTTCACAAGCAAATCTGCTAGTAGAACAGTATGGTTTAGTTTGCCTGTTACATCATTAGAAAATGATTACGGGTCGCTTAATATGAAGAATGGTACTTTCACATACTTGATAATTTTCATCACATCATGAAACCATCTAATATATTTTCTGTATCTGTAGAATAGGTAAGTAATGACCTCTTATAATTCCGATAAAAACATCGAATATATTTAAGGGTCAATAACGCTATCATAATGTGAATGACAGGTTTTCATTTTATAAGTAAACAAGAGAAGGTCATCACCGATATCATCATTGTCGACATCACATGGGTCATGGTTATTGTCCATCTACATAGACGTGGAAAATTAAGTTTTCTATTTTTTTTAAACATGTACTTGTACCCGTATCTAACATTAACGGGGGACTTTAGAGTTACAAGCCAGAAAAGTACAACATCAATCTTTATACATGCCTACACACATACATGTTAGATTAAAATGAGTGATAAAGATTTCAAAGACCCTTTATGGTCCCAAAAATGGTTCTTTAGTTAATTAGCAAACGACTAGAGAACGTTCGCTTTGAGTCAATAAATTTCATCACTTACAATAAACTTATGTATCTAAACGCAATTTAGAATATAAATATTATATATTTGATAGAGTACATGATTCTTGTAGGTTTCATTGATGGCTCTCCTGCAATTGACAAGCTTTACTGTAAAGGCAGTTAGGAACACGTAGTGTGTATGTTTCAATCAATATTATTTTCTCACAAATGGACAAGAGAATAGATGTTTATTCCAATAAGTTTTGTTGTTCTATATTGTTTTACTGTGTGTATCGATACTTTGTCAAAATTATAGTTTAAAACAGGATGGATGGAAAACATTGAAGATTATGGTATTATTTTTGTATGTACAAAGTATAAGGACTAACATTGATTAAAAAAATCTTGTCATTAGCCTCTAACGTGGCAGATAGTATAGTGGAATCGTGATATTATTTTTTAGTGATTCTTGTTCTTTTAGCATAACAAGTTCTTCAAGGTTAATCGTCTTTATCATTGGTACAATATGGCTTGTCTTCCTCCCTATATCATTCGTACATAGGTACATAATAAAATGTTGAGCTGTGTCTAGTATAACTTTAAAAGAATTATATAGATACATTTATCATGGATTATTTGGCATTGAAGGGTTTCCTTAACTTTTATTCGTCATAAATACGTCATCGTATCAGGAGTTTCGTCATTGTATATAACTCATCGTCTAATATTACTTGGAGACAATTAGTTATACATAGTTTGCAATGGCATAAACATAACGCAAGTAGTTTTAAGTTGATCGCAGTATATAATAATGTAAAAAGTATATAACAAAATAATATGATTAATATTAAGATCAGTGATCGTACTCTTCTGACATAATACGTAGTTACAAAGAGGTATTATATTGAGTTAAATTAATATTAGTTCTGACATGATTTATTACTATTATACTGATTACATACCTGTTACAAATAGATTAATACAGTTTGCTTATATAATAATCCTGTTCGGACGTTACACGAGTCTTATAATATCTATAAAACTAGGTATGAGGTACCTAATTACCTAATTGTTCATGATAAATTGTTCGAAAATTATATCACAGATTATTGTTGTAACTATCGACTATTTTATTAAACATGTTACTGATTGTAGGTTGTTGAATAGTAGTAATAATAATTTTATGATTATTGGATATTACATGAATGATGATGAAAATACAGCACCAGCAAAATGTATGCCGTTTTTCTAGACACTACATTGTTATTATCAGTACAAACGTACCACAAAGCTCTAGAAGTCGTTAAGTGCAATAATGGAATGGATTTGAATTGAATTCCGAGATAAATTACCAGGTACCTCGTACTAGATCTTCCGGAATGCGTTCACGACCTTCAATTTGACACGCCGAGTTGACACTATCGCATTATGATTGCAATCAGCGCATTTGTAGGCTTCTGTAATCAGAACCTTTACATGCACTAAAATGCAGTCGAACTGAATTGGACTTTACACCGCCTGTGCAAAGGTTATGACTCATCTTTCCTACACCTTCTTATAGGAAAGAGAAATTGTATACTAATTGGTGGAAATTCGATTACAAGAAATCTGTGCTCAATGTAACTTAAGAGCTCAAGATCCTTGAATTTTTGTTTTATGGGAAAGAACTACTTAACAGTGCACTTGTGGAATTGCTTAAAGATTTAAGTAGATAAACATGGCCAAATTACGTGTGATATATCGAAAATTGCTCTACCTATGTTCAAAAGAGTATTAAAGTAACTAAAATTAGTTTAACGAGTGCAGTAAACTTGTAAACTTTATCTATTATTCAGTTCTAGTCAATCTTTTTTGCCGGTTTATCACTAATTACTAACCAAATACCTTTATTTTTTACTCTTTTAAAATAGCATAACAGGTCGATCCTATGCCAGTAGACCGGAATGTCGAAAGACACAACTAGCGCAGTCCTAGCCCTTAGTTTCGCGTAAGGGTCACAGTCTATTATGATCATTAATATAATCATTTATTATTTTCTGAAGCTACCTGGGTAGCTACAGCCTTTTTCTTTGATTTAGTCGCTAAATGATTCGTTGTGTACCGGCTGAGTTGATTGACAGCCAGTATATTTTTTCTCTCCACTTTCTAGGCCTACAACTACATTACAGATGCCCTGGGTTTTACTTATATATATATGAGCAACTATTTGATTGTCGGCTGTTTACATAAAATTAAATTTTATCACATTCCTCCAATATATTTGGCTTGCTATATATTTGCTATATCTATAAAAAACAATTTTACTTTGTGTATCTGTCCTTTGTGGTCTCTGATATGATAGGAGATACAGCACTGATGTCATGAGCAACTTTATTCAGAATTTCCTGAAAAAGCTTATGGTACCTTAATTATATCGATCAGACAGGTGGTTGTTTAATGAGTTACAGTTGAAAATATTGATTTTTTCCTAATCTATGGGACAAGACCTACCCAACAGGACTTCAATAAGCATTCATTTTCATATTTATATATGCTGACTTTTCTTTAAATATGAATTTACACGCCGGGTACAGCTAGTCAGTAATAAAAATATAACACGCTGTAAGTCCAACACAAGAGTATCTGTGCTGTGGGTTCTGTAGACAACTTAGAAAGAAAGAACACACATTCAGACGTAGAAATTAAAACTCATCATTAAAAGTCCTCGTTGGGAATCGAAAACAGCACCTGTCCGTCGGCGGTTTGTCATGATGACCATTGTGTTACACAAATCGTTCATTACCCAGGGGAAACATGTGTCGCTCAGGGGCATCGCGGCATTACATGCTAGTCCGCCAGAGAGCTACCGGCTTCATCAGCTCTTAGAGTCAGACTTCTCCAACTATCTGGAGGAAGGCTGGTTGCGACACACAGCTTACTTAATTATATACTATAGGAACAACCATTCAATAGCGGCATTTCCCCACTCCCCCGCGAGACACTAGTTTTCCTAAGTTCATGTCTGGGTAAAAAGGTGAACTTTATGACCCGCTAATCTCTCCCCACGGTACACAAAGGGAATGCGACAGCCGACAGGTAGGCAGGTGTTGTCGTCAATTAAGTTACTATGTACTAAGTGCCCACCACTGAGCACGTGTCTCTCCTCATCAATGGAGGTCTAGAGCTAACTCCACCACGATGCTCCAGTGCGGTTTGGTTTGGATCGAGATACCTTGTACTACTATATATATTCAATTTTTAACTTGTGACCATTTCATTGTTATAAAATTACTATGACAGTGAACTAAACCCATAACTTTTTTATGAAGAACACGTCTGTAGAGATAGATGGGTTAGTGCACATATAGAGTGTGTATATTGCGAAACTTGCACATAAATACATTAAATAATATTATAAACATACGATAACAATAAATGTGGTGCTGCAAAACTATTTAGGGACGAATCGGACGTAGAATTAGAATGACAGAGCAGGAAAATACTAGATTTGTTACGTTTTGTCTGCTCTTGGCTTATAATGAGACAATAGTTGGTCACCATTCGCTATTGTAAATGTTTTTATAAAATTGTAAAAATATAAAGGTTATAACTTGGATTGAAACGGATGTAGAAGTTACGTGGTAAAAATTACGTTTTGTAAATTTATCGATACGAGGTATACAGATTTACATTTTATTAAATATTATAACTGCATCGTAGTTACTAAGTATTAAATGAGATTGTCGTTGTTAGATTTATACATAGAAATTAAAAATACATCCCTTGTTAATATCCTTTGTTTTTATATATAATCATAATTGTATTACCGATATAACAAGAAATTATATAATAAAAAAAATTTAATCATTAATTATTTTATGAAGTAGGTTATTTATTATTCATAATTACATTGTACAGTCAATCAGTGTACATTCCCGGCGTAAGTTACTGTCTTTTTCTCATTATGAAACAGTTTACTGTCGTATTCTCAAGTTATCAGCTACGTGTGTTATAAATAATGACACATTAACACTTGACCTATAATGTATACAAGTAGAGCGTGTAACAAAATGAACGCAAGTACGAATATAATTTTATTTACAGTTCTCTAACAGTAATGAATGAACCACAGCAGTACGTTTAATCGAAATAAAAATATTCGTGGGTTCTTCTACGAACTAGACGATATGAAATACGACAATTACAAGTACTTGTACGTTATCCTGAGTTTCATTGAGTCGGACCGGGGGGACGTAATGTGCTCCGCTATTCCCGTCGGTCGTTGATCTAATTGAGCATTTGAGTGGTGCGTGCGTGCTAATGGGCTAATTACGTACATGAGACGTGAATTGGTGAGTCAATGTAGCAGGACGCGGCCGTGGGTGTCAGACGGCATGGCTCCGAAGAGCTCCGCCATAGTTTGTATTGTGATTTATCCGCGCAACTCCCAATTTACGAACATGCGCGTCCATCTTAACACACAGTTCCCAGAGACTGACATCATTTCAACAAATCATCATTCAACTCAGTATAAATACATACGTCGAGCTACTTACAGGGAACACCTAAGGTATTTTTCCTCTTATTTGATAATTATTTAAAACAAAGCATCGTTTAGCATACGTTAACGTAAGTACACAGAAGATACGTGTAATATACAAATTAGTTTACATTAAATTCACACCTGCTACTCGTTGTCGCATAGCAATTAGTTATTTTATAATGTTTAAATAAACTATTCATTGTATTTCAAGTACGTTTAAACAATTTAAGCTACATGTGGTAATTATAATCGGTAATTAAGTTTTCAGGGTAGACGTATATGAAGGTTGTGTATACGTGTAAACAGAAATGTATCCTCAAGAAAAACTGGTATAAAATTCCGAGCGACTTCTAACTTTCGCTGCCAGCACCTCGCGTATAACGGATCGCGAGAGACACGCGCCAAAAAAAGTATAAAAAAAAAACAAGAACAACAGTTTGTTATTTGCGCGTAACGGCTCCGGTAGCCGGCTATAGAACGATAAGCCATCTCGGAAATTTCAATTTGACGGATGCAGTTTCATGACTTTTTGTGTACGTGTGTTATTCGCAATTTGTCTTGTGAAGTCCGGATAATCTACTGGGATGATTTATATGTGATGAAACATGTTTTGAGAAGAAACTATTTACAACGATCTTATATGTAAATGTACGTTTCAATGTACTGGACTAAGAATATTAATGTTACAGATCACATAGTCAGCTGTGCATGGACTTAGTAATTTACCGGTGACTTTGTAGTGTTAGTATTAATTTAAATTGATATTATTAACGTTCATTGAATTCAAAGGTTACATGAATATTATGTTTTATGTACGATAGTTTTTATTTTTTATTTATATTTTTTAAGTCTCCAAAGGTTGAAAATGGCTAAATGCGAGTTGGAATCGGACACGAAGAATTCTGTGTAATAATTCGTTTTCTTCTTTTCGTTCAATTTCCTGTAATTTTTAACATTATGGCATTAAATATATTGGACATTTTTTAACTATTGGAAACATTTTCAGTGCCTATCTATTGCGGTTAAAAAGATAAGCCAAAAAGTCATTTTATTTTTTTAGTAAGCAAGACAGATGTATAGATAAATATAATATAAGTGAAAAAAAAACATCTCTTCAAATTCACAAATTATTTAAAGTAATTATAACATGATCTCCTTAGTAAAATAAAAAAAAACAGACAGATGATTTAATTATATTCGACATCCTCAGACAGATTTAAAAGAGGGCGACAGAATTACCTAAAAAGCGGTGCCGATGTTTTAACCTGATCTCCGAGGCCAGACCATATATCCCATTCTAGTTTTTGTACACTTTTATTAAATCTTAAGTAAAATTAAAAAAATGTGATTGGTGTAGATATACGCTTAGGTGCGTCTTGAATACTTACGAACTTCTGTCAGTAGATAATAAGTTAAAAAAGCGTCGCCTAATTAGTTAACGTCATAACTATACAATGTTGTAATCATCACTCTATTTTGGGACTGCTTTACATCATTTGTATGAAGTATAATAATGTACAAAGAACAGCAAACTTGTACCTATAGTCAATTTAGACTCTGTGGCGTAAAACCTTCTTGGATCTTTAATTTTTGAAAATTATACATTGTATAAATGTATGATTTCAAGAGGTTACTTTTCACGTGATTATTATTTAATAAAGTTGTTACCATCTGATTCAATAGACTTTGATTTTTAGATAACTTTTGTTGACTGTAATATAGGCATTATTTGATCCATTTTGCGTCCTACAAAAGAGCAATTCTTTATTGTCAACGACTTACAGGCCATGCACGTGTTCACACGTTGGAATACCCCAGTCTTAAGAGTCGTTTCAGTTCTATCTGTTTGTTATATAATGGTGAGTGTTCTCAGGATCTGTTCGATCTAATGCCACCTCCGTCTTTCCGTCTAAGTTTGAAGTTCCATCCACATCGAAGACTGCCTTTATGCGCTACGACCCACGTGGCGCAATGGTCACATGCCTGACCGCCGTTCGCAGTGTCCTGGGTTCAATTCCTAGAGAGGCGACATTTTTAATAACGAATTTAAATTTATGTTCTTGGGTGTGGATATAAGTCCTTGTTTTGTCCATGGCATCCACGACACCGGGAATCCTAGTGTGGAGTTATGAGCGTGTAGCCTTGTTATTGCAATGGATTGGACTCCTGAAGAAGGTACCGTGCAGTTCTAACATTCAACCCGTTCAAACTATAAAAAAAAATCCAACATTGCTAACTATAGATGTCTTTGTTTTAAAGATACTGAACGAACGATTATTAGATTTACTGTTGGTCTCTACTTGTCAAAAGCTATGGAGACAGCAGACAGTTACAAGAGATACTTGGCAAGTGCCTGAGCCAATAAAGACGAAATACAGTCCGAAAGACTTGCCAAGTTGGAAGATTCTTCCTCGATTTTGTGATATTCACAAAAACATAAGAGTGTTTTCAAATTGTAGGCCGTTCATCTTGTCTCTTTCTGTCTGTCACTGATTGTCTTGGCAGTTCGTTGAGTTTTAAAGTAAATAAATGTTATACAGGAAATTGACATTATAGAAAAGATGCTTACTACTACAGTACTTCACATACGACATGCTGAGATGCTAATTGGTGATCGTAAATTGGCTGATTCCATATCCAAAATCTCTAGTACAGGCACGGAGTTAAACGCCAGTATTTTGGTATTTCATAGGATACGTATTGGAAAGTGTACGCAGGAATTCCACAATTTAATTTTCCCAACCTTATTCATTCATTCAATGACGCAAGTGAGTATACATTTCTTCGATTATAATGTGTATAAGCCTCTAGTAGTAAATAGGCCTCTTCTGAGGTTCTGTCAAGTATTAGGGGTTTCATTCATCCTGAGTCCAAGTCGAACCTATTCTGCTCGTTGTGTATCCAGTAGGTCGTCAAGTAGCATTTTTCGGTTAATTAAATAATGACGTTTGTTGTTTGGAAATCTTGTAGTTCATTTTTTAAATTCTACTACTTATGTGTGGTAATAATGTTAAGTGAGATACACTGGTATACCTATTGGAATATTGTTCTCTGCAGTCTCATTCCCATTCGTACAATGTAGATCATGGAGTACTATAATCATTTCCCTGTCTAAAACGCGGGAAGTCGGAAACCATTGACATTAATAAGAAAAATATTCGTAACATATAACGTCTTCTTATAAAAACTATTTATTTACTCAAGTTTTTCGATTTTTTCTAACACGTATATATTTTCTATTTTCATAAATTTCCGGTCGCAAAACTCAAAAAGTAATTAATGTTTTTTTATAAAAGAAGGAACCATAAGGAAATAATGAAAGGAATTTTTATATACTTTTTATTTCATAGTTTGAAGCGGTTTGATATATTTATAATTTGATATTGCATCTTTCGTTTGTAAACGTATAATAATCCTGAATGAGCCACTGCTAAGCTTATGTTGCTTCTTATACAATAGTAAGTACGTATATGTCCTCTTACTACCTGAATACTCTTTTAAGTATGTTTTTAACAACATTATCGTTATTGACTTCTTTCTGCATACGAATTAATTAAAACTAATGAGAAAACTGTATTGAAGAATTTAAGTACACATAAGGTAATGCATAAGAAAATTAACATTAACCTTTTAGGGACTGCTTTATAAATTCATGTTTAACGTATTAGTTATTAATGATCCATTTTAGTTTTTGTTCTATGACTTTGTATAAAAAATATTTATTGCAAACGTTTAAGGTATAACGTTTTCATAATTATATCTTTTACCATATCAGATACTTTTTGTTTTTGGAACATATTTTTAATAATACTTATATGGTCCATTAATATATTTTATTCAAATGATATGAACTTCAATTTTTTAATAACAAAATATTAACATTCGAATTTAATCCTCAGAGGTTTGCGAATTTTTCCAGTAAACGGGTTTTAGGAACTAACTTAATAGGTAGTGCTCGTTAAAACAAACCCAGTACCGTTAATTCAGTTATGAGCCAAAGGAAATTCTTATGATAACGTCCTATTATGATAATAATGGGTTTACTTTGTTATCAACATTCAGAAGTAGCGTGAGAGTACTGTAAACAAACATATTCAAGGAACTGTGTTTGAAAGGTAGCGGCTACTAACACAAAATTTGAAAATATGTATAATACGGTTAGTTGTCGGCACATATTGTTTTAAAACAAAAGCGAGTATTAGTCATGCATCCATTTTGTCAATCCCAAAGATAAAGGAGTACAAAGGGGATCGTTATCCGAAATCCAAACAGTTCCTTGTAATACTTTTGCCGTTAACTTTTTCACGTTCGTTAGATAAACGCAGGAGCTGTTATCATTTTTCTCACCTGCGCTCACCAGATCAAGTTTTAATAATAGACGCGTGGAGTATAAAGTAAATAGAGAGAAAAATGTTACGCACACATGTATAATATACACACAGACAACGTTCGCACGATGAGTGTGACCGTTAACAATCGTTGAAAGTTTCGATCAGGTGTAACAAGATTTTATTTTGATTACGATCGACTGCGCACGTGCCAGAAACAGCCGGTGTAGCTTTCATCACAATAGCGAAGTGCTACTGTAATGTAATTTTTTTCTTTATTATAAGTCCCATCTTTTTATGTCGATAGCCAAATGATAATAAGTGCTTTGGCTAAAGACCAGTAACCAAAGGCGTCTCAAATGTATTGAGAACTTAGAACTTGAAGGAACAATATCTAATACTGCAAAGTGTTACAATATTATAAAGCGTGTGCAAATAATCTCAGCATTGTGTAGTAGGGTGCATCACAAGCCCTAATGGGACTTGAATAGATACATAGATAAAAGAAAAGATATGTACATACATACATAGCTGAACCTGCACTTCATAAGTATCCAATATGCTGGTACAATTCTACAGTTTAATTCATCTATATATTTTAATAATCCCTATTTAATTATAAATCTGCTTGAGGATTAAGTATTGCTTGCTGCGGAGGGTTCTTTATTTCGTGATAAATATAATATCACTTAGGTATACGTTAACTTTCGTGTCATCTTTAGAATATCACATTGCACAGGGGTTTTAGTAAAAAGCATCAGCGCCTAAGAATTTATTTCTAAATTTTATAATACAATAGGATATCTTTAAAAAGCGCTATGCACTATATGCACCATGTTAGTCTTAGCGGTATATGTTATGGTACCTTACTAGTCAACCTATACGGTGATATGCCTGTTACAACGCATTAAACCATCTATTATAATCTAGTCATGTAGTAAAAAATGTACTAGTATAGTTATAAGTTAGGTAATACTATATATTATTCGTTAAAGCGATAACTTCCTAAGCTTTTTATAGACTCTGACGCTTATAACAATTGAATTTTAAATTAAATTATAGCTTTATTTGTCATTAATTATACATATGTATTATAGGTATATCAATTCTATTAAGATTTCTCGATAATTAATAGCAAAAATTTACGATTGTTTCTTCTCGTACTTATTCTAGTCTTTAAATATAATGTGGGTGTATTGGATATGTTTTGTTTCAAAACCAAAGAAATCTTGTTGGTTAAAATATTAAAGTACCTAAGTGTTGTCGAAATTGGCAAATTACGTATGTATTTTTATTGGTAAAGTTAAAATGAAATAATATATATGACGTTGGGTCTATCAAGTAAATAAGTTAACGTAAGAATATAAAATATAAATATAAACGATACAAAATAATTAACATAGCGTGATCAAAACTAATGTGTATTGTGTAAAATGCGAACTCAAAGGAAAATGTGTACATTTCACAGTAAATAAAATTTAACATGATAAAATATACTATGCGCCGTTACGAACCGGAACAAATAAATTTTACATGTTTTCTTTTTAGTAAATATAACAGTTTTCGAAAACTCCATACGCACATCGAAGTTGTAAATCAGTTTTACCTCCACGAAGAGAAATTCCGCGTTACAAGGAAAAATAGATAAAAAAGTCGTAAGGATTCAGGATAGAAAATCGTCGCATTATCTCATCGGAAACCCTTCCCCCACTCCGACCGATCGAGATGATTTTTATGTGGGGCCGTATTGTCTAGCTCGTGGAGTCACATCCGAAATATTTTCTTTAAAGTGTGTTCAGTAGTTCTTGCGACAGGTGCGTTATAAGTGCGTTCAAGAAAATTGTCGTTCCATTTATTATTTATTTTTACAATATACAAGGACACTAAACGTTTTATGCAGTGCAGTTACATAAGTTATATTGAGAATTTCTGGCATTAAATATGAGCGGTAAGAATTTTACACATTTTTTTTATTTGGGATTAAAATAAATTTTAACAGTTACTTTTAAGTTTTATTTAAATATTTATTTACTGGAAAATATTTTTCAGCTTTACAAAATATCTTTATTAATGTTTATTATATTTATTTAATTTTTTTAAACATAAGCCACAAATATTTTGCATATATCAATATGTTTTGAAACATAAAATATTTTTTTAACAGTTGTTTTTTAAATGTTATTAATATAATGTTAGTAAAAACAGCAATAAAATTTATTGTATAATTGAAGCTTCATTAAATTTTAATAAGCCTCTGAAATAAAAGACAAATGGAAAATATAAATATAATAAAAAAAAATAACATAAGCGCTACACGTCTGCGCATAAGCTGATGCCATCGCTTATCATTATTGTTATTCTATTTAATTGTAAGATTTTTTTTATAAAAGAAATAAGTAAAAAGCGTTTAATTTTAATAACTATTTTTGGTTTCTTTAACTCAACTCATTAATAAATGAAATAGTAAAATAACATAATAAGGTCTCAAAATACTTAATGTATTAAAATATAACAAATATTTCTTTATCTATTTCATTCTATTTTAATATTCCGCAAAAAAAAAGATTTTTAAATGTCTTATAGCTTATGTTAATAGCTTTGTTAGAAATTAGGCGGGTCCAAAAAAATTATAATTATTTTTTCAATGACACTAAATTTAACAATATATTTGTTAAATTTAGCTGTTTCATATATAATCATGATAATAAGGCAAAGTTTTAGGTAGGTTCGTATTTCACGACAAAAAAAAGTTAAATCCATTAATGTATATACTTACTCGTACATTTTTAATTATTAAACGAAACAAAAACATTAAACGAAAATAAAAATTGAGGTTAGAAAATGATAAATATTTTATTGCACGAATTGTGAAACAGATCTAACCAGCACATCCAGCCAAAAATGTGTGATAAGGCAAATAGGGCAAATATAAAGTTTTTCCTATAAATACAAATTTCTATTTTATGACATTAAATAGCCAATTCGTGCTTTATTACATAAAATCAATGACAGATACGACTCAATATTTCAATATTAGCAAATTAATATGCAATATTTTACATTACATTCTTCAGGTCAAAGTTTTTTTTTTAATATATTGACGAATTACTTAGAAGTAACAGAAATAACTCCGTCAATTGAATGTAAATAAATAATAATTAAAATGCCAACACTATGCAATTAAAAGACTATTATAATCACAAGTATCAACTTGTAAATATACCTGTCGTTGACAAGACTGCATGTCATACGTACATACTATGCATACATATTGTGCGTCGTACGAAGAGATTAGAGTAGAGTAGAGATTTTCGGGTTGGGTAACCCGAGGGAACTCGTTCGAGGGGTAGGAAGGGCTGATGTGGTGGGTGTGTGTGGAGGAGG
>DWJN01003524.1:0-13506 GCA_018248895.1 Carystus phorcus | reverse complement strand
ATGGCACCCACGACACAGGGTATCCTAGTGTGGGGCTATGAGTGTGTGGCGTTATTTATTATTATTATTATTATTATCATCAATAACATATTTCACATCACTGTAACGGAACAGGTTTTGTAATAAGTTTTAATGTGATGATGCGATATATGAAATCACTTATTTACAAAGAAACATTAAACACAAATAGCAGCTGGAATAGGAAAAAAAGCTTCCTAACATTAGTCTGTTGATGTGTGAACACGTTCTGAAAATTTCAAAACAGAATATAATGTACGGTTAACTTTGACTCCTTGTAGCGCAATGTATTCAATTTTTTTTAACACAAAAATTTACAAATACAAGTACTCTCTTTTATTCTCACTCCCATATGTTTGTACAGATCTAAGCCAGGAATCGTCAGCACCCCTCGGCGGCAGTCTATCAGGCAACCAGCTAGTGATCACCGGCAGCAAGCACTTGCATTGTCCGCCACCAGAAGGATTTGCGCCCGGTAAGTTACACTGTGAACGTTATTATTTATTAGAATACTAGCTGGCTGTAGCCGGCGCGCGTTGCCTACGTATATTAAAAAGTCTAATTTAAAGAATAGTCATAAGGACACAATCGTTTTGATACTGTTTATTGAATTGCTGTTGGACAAATATAAAGTTAGATCTAGGCCAATCGATCAAAAAAAATCAACCATGTGTCCAATGGAATTCATGTTTGTACCAAAATTTCTGCGAATTTTGAAGAAATTTGACAGAGCCAATAAATAACACTGGCTCTATCTCCTTCCATTTCCGAGTCCACAAAGAAAATATAAAGAACCAAACATTATTTTTTATATATATATAAATAATTCCTTACAGGACTTTCCCTGCGGAAATAAGAAGCACAAATATGTAGTAAAGACATGTTGAAAACAATATTTTTCCTTATTGCACAAACGTACTTGATAAATCGACTTCCTATTTTTAACGCGTTTTTATTAATTACTATTTCCTTACAAATTTTGAAATGTAAATAAATTTTTCAGAGACAGAAACGGTTCAAATGCGAACAAGGTCAAACAGTACCGGCAGTGAAGGATTACCTATTAGAAGACATCATGCCACAGGTGTGTATGTTATTTTGTAATATTTCTTGTATCACACACCCTTAACTGTTTGCACACTTTTTATTTTGGTAGGTAAGTATACATCTAGAATAATAGTACCACTTATGCTTGGACGCTATATCACATCAAAAATGCAAGCGTGTCATAAAAAAATTGTAACTACAATACATATATAGCTAATACCATTGACCGTTCAGTCATAATATAGCACCGATAGACCTAAAATTATTTGACTAGACCGATGGACATAATTGTTTAACATGAATGTAAGATGGCGCTAGTGTTCTGCTATCCAAATATATCTATATTTTTGTGGTTGGTTGCGGGATTAAATGTAAAATCCATTTTTCTTAAATCAATGTCTTCAATGTAAATTTCAATGTATAAGCAATAAATTGATAAATTAAATTATAAGAGAATAACGTCATCTATTAGTAACTCAAATGCCAGTACGTATCCGCACATGCTTTCAAAACCGCATTACGAAAGCAACTTATCATTTATTCAGGACACCTATTTGTACAAACATTTGTATCTCAGATAAAAAAATACATATTATTTTAAGACTCATACAAAGCTAGAACATACACGCAAATAATGACGCGAGTACAAATACAAAACGCACGTGACACGCAACACGCTTGTCGCCACGTCTAACTGCCGATTCCCGCTCCAAGATGGCAGTCACGCGAAGCGACGTATGGGGCTGAACAGGGAGCAAATGGAGGCGATGAACCGCGTGTCGCTGCCGGGCGCGGGGAGCGGGGCGGCGCGGCCCACGCAGCTGAGCCTGGCCTGCGCTGGGGCAGCCTCGGCCAGCACCTCGGCCGCGACCTCGCCCTCGCCAACACCCTCCACGCCCGCCGACTCAGGTCCCGACGCGACCACCTATCGACTCCCGAAACTCTCTCCCGTAATGACACGCTCTGCTTGTGGGACGAATCGGGTATTGAATAGAATTAAAAAAAAAATCTGTACTGTAATATTCACAAGTAAAAACCGTCACCAACTAATCACAATTTTAAAAACGATCTCATTTACAAGTGGTAATGTTGACTCGATTCGACCGAATCAAAGTGTATCAGAACAGGGAGGGAGTTTGGATCTAACTTTCTTCCGCTGTCAGCGCCATTAACTCGGAATGCATTGTATGTGCTTCTAGGTGTGCCACTAATGCCCACTAACCGTACGATCTGTCGGTGTTTAATATATTAATGTAGGCGTCGATTATACGTTGTCACACGACTTATTGTTTCGTTTATCGACAGGGTTTGCTGACGATCTGGTCACTAGACGACAGAAAAAGGATGCTCAATTGGGTGGTACGTTTCTATATCCTTTTTATGAAACATCTACACATTCATACTCATGCATGTGGATACCCTGTTTATCACTGATGTCATGGACAACTCATATAACTCGTCACTAAAACCCACGAACCGGAAATCAATACTTATATGTCACATAAGTGTCTACCTCTAGCGGCCGTACCCAGAAATTCTCACTTCCCATCATAGGGTATAATACCATAGCATACATAGTGTTTTTAGTATTGATTATAATGTAATTCTAAATGTTACCCTCCCTTCTACACTTATTGTTTGACAACAAAAAGTGGTATCTTGTGATTGATAAATAATATTGTTGCCCTATCTTGCAGAAGACGAACGCGCCATGCGAAGGGTCTCATACCTCAAAGCTACTTGGGGTGATCGTTTACACATGGACAGTGACGTGGAACCTGAAGTAGATCATCATGCGCTGAGGAGGTAAACTTCATTCATATTTATCACTTTTTTTTTCTTTATATTTGTATCTGCCACTTTAGTTACATTTTCCTAGTCGCCAAAATTTAAACTACCCTACAAAATCAATGAACTGTAAATTGTGTAAAACAACACCAATATTATTATTATTTATTTTATTGATATGTAAAGTGGTAAATATAAATAACAAAGTTATGTTACCCTTACAATAATAAATGTAGATTTACAATCAGTAGATGACCTTCAGTAGTTAACATACAGTATTGTTACTATTCATGTTACCCGATATTCGTTCAGCACCAATGTAGTCTAATGTATTTAGAAAAAAATATGTTACATTGTTTGTTGTAGATAGACATTACTTTGGAACTTACAAGTCAATTGTCTGTGAGTATCTAACAAACTGTGAACATTTTGCGAAGGATATACATTCAAGATATCACGTTAAAACGCAGAGACGATGTTCATATCAATTTCATCTGTGGTGTAAATGGATGTTATCAAAGTATTGCATTTAATGTGTCATTTATCTGTGGTTTGTATACGAAATCACAGTGCATACCGCAAGTGGCGACCCCCTCGTTTCACTGAAGACATTACCCCATTGCTGCGAATATTCGACCCCCACGCCACGGCGCCCGTGCGGTACGTCGCATGACGACGTTTACGCTGCTCGCCGATAGATGACGCTTTTATAATTTGTACATAGTTTCGAAACTAGATGGCGGCATTATCGGCTTGATCATTTTCAAACTCCTTTGAACAGGAAATTCTCTAACATATAATTTTTAAATTAAACGCAATACACTTGGCTGGATTTTAATCGAATGCCTACATGATGTTAGGCAAATTTGAACCACGCACCGTTCATCGACTTACAAAGGTTGAAGCTACGCGTTTAAACTCACAATCCATACAAATAATGTTCATAGTTTTAATTTGTCGTGAGTTATATGTATTTGACTTATGCAGTATAATAAAACTATGGACGAGGCAATACACACCAAGTGGTCTAATTAACAACTCTTAGAAAAATACGACATACTCTTAAAAAATAATTTGTATTTGAGTATGTACTCAGACCAAGAATAAAATTTATTTCTCCTCGTGTCTTTATTAAAATAAATAATTTTTGGACACCTTTAAGAATAATATAATGCATGTACGTTGAACTTTAGGAGTATGACCCTCCTGGCATAGTTCATACACTCAATAGCGTCAGTGTAAAGTAGACCTTTGACAAAACAAATTACGGTCGAATTTCAACCGGATCTTTAATATAATATAATAATTTCGGATCTTTAATATATGAAAACATATATTTTCATACATTAGTCCATATGCTGTGCATTGTCCATTCATATCTATGCATTTATGTTTTTTGTGAAGAATGAAGTGTTTATGTTGCATGATCTGTTTTAAATGTATATACCCGTATTGTTTTCTGTTTGTCGTAAATTGCATGTATGTTACATGTGTGTTTTTTACATGTACATAATTTAATTATATCCTGACCTTCTGTGTATTATTATGTGTATCAGGTGATGTATAATTGTATATCTATCTTTTATGGTCGAAATGTTTTGAAATTATTGTTAGATACTATTTTACGGCTTTTTTAATTAGGTTAATGGTTTTTTGTACACTATATAAATAATTATGTAGTTACACCCTGATGTACGTGGGTATATCCTAAATGCATTTGATAGTGGTTAGGGAATATATCTATACAGTCCCTCTAGTGGTAACGTTTTGAACTAAGTCTATCGAAAATAATGTAATTCATGTTTGAAGCACGTTATTGAACCTTTTCATATTTGAAACAACTTTCGATTCTTAGTTATTGGAGGTCTGTGTGACTCCAAATATTTAATATCCTTATCTCTTGTCATGGCTACTGTTTGTATTCCCATACGGTATTTAGCTACATGGCAATTTATCTTCCCAATAATCACATAGAAACCATTTAAACTCGATCGTAATGCATGTTTCCTCGCAGTATTTTATTCGCCAAATAAATATAATAATAATAATAAATTACAGATTTGAAAAAATATGAGCTAAAAATACACGTTTCAGTGTAAGCCTAGGTACAAAATGTATGTGTTATGTGATGTATTAACTGTGGGATATTATTTACGTAGCGCGGATAAGAAAGGCGAAGACGCGACGGAGAGCGCGGTGGAGGCCGCGGAGGGGGACGTGCAGGGGAACGTGCAGATCAAAATGGTGGTCAGTAATGGAAAGGTGAGGAAATCTACATGTATACGTCAATGTTTGTTTGCGTGGCGTAATGCTCACCACGCCGGACCGCCGATCGAAGGGTCCTGGGTTCGATTCTCAGCGAGACCGAAATTTAAATGATGAGTTTAAATTTCTGTTCTCGGTCTGGGTGTGTTTGTGTAAACGTCTTTCTGTGTTGTCCATGGCACCCACGATACGGGGCATCCTAGTGTGGGGCTATGAGTGTGTGGCGTTATTTATTTTTTTATTTTATTTTGTTTGTTCTTTATAGACTCTGAAATGGTAGGAGATAGAGCTATGATGTCTTTAAAAACTTTGTTAAGTTCTCTGAATAAGTTTTTGATACCAAAATGATAACGATCACATGGTTGATGAGTTACCAATAAGATATATCCAACAGAATTTCAATAAATAGTATCCAAAAGAATGTGATCCTACGTTATGCTAAGTTTTCTTTAAATTAGATTTTTTTAATATTCGTAGCAAAGCGCGACAGGTACAGGTAGTGTTTTATAAGCATATATACAACAATTATTATTATATAGGGACTATTATCAACCTCTCTGTCTCTTCTTAACGCTTAAATCACTGAACCGATTTGGATGAAATTCTGTACAAAGTTGGTTTGAGACCCGAGATAGAGCATAGGATAGTTTTTAACGAGGACATCCCACGGGAGCGGGAATTATGCGAGTAAAACCCCGGGACTGTCTATCTTTTAATTTAGTTGTAAGTTTTGTTTGTTGCTATACGGTTTTTAAATAGGTCAATGTCTAGACTACAGGCGAGACGTGAGTTTTTAGCGGTAGTTATGTCAAAGTTTTGGAGCGTCTAGTTGGGGTTCAGTTGTATAACCTAAAGCATAGTTCCAGTGTATTTTATAAGTGTATATTAATAGGATAATGTTTGTTTGTGTGTCGCAGCGCGCCAGCGACAGGTCCTGGAAGCAGGTGTGGGCGGTGCTGCACGGGACCAAACTGTACCTGTACCGACATCATCCCACTCAGGTCAGTCTTACTTTATACTTAACAGATGTCGCCATATTGAACGTTTAAGACGATGCCCTATCCTTAGAAGATGTTTATAGTATACTAGGCGTGTTGTAATTAACCCAATAAACATTCTAATGTAAACGAAATTGTCTCTACCTAGATTTCCGAAATTCCAATTAAGTTAGGATTGAAATTTTCTAAAGCTAAAATCAACTCAAACTTAAGATTTAATAAAATTTAACTTTTTTTTTATTTGACTGGACGTAAATTTAGAGACAAAAGGGATGATCTATATTTTATCTAAAATATACTGTTTTTCTTTTTTTCGTAAAAATTGAGTTTTCTATATTAGTTTTCTATGACACCCTTAAATAATTGCAGTATATATTTTTTTATTTCACTTCGTTATCAGTATATAACTTAACTAAATTACTAAATATTCAAAAAGTTTTCATAATTTACTTCTAAAGAAAAAAGATCTACTCTACTGTTTAGTAACCAACTCCGAAAGGGTATATACATGTACTACTATATATGTATATGTATGTACTCAAGATGTATCTAAGAAAACCTGTGTACGACAATGTTCTAAAAATACGAACGCACAAATAGACGTAAAGTAATCTTCGAATCCCGGTTTGCCGAGCGCAAACAAATTGTGCGACCTCCAGTCACGCGATCTCGAGCCTTTAAAGGTTTCTGGACACGTGAAGATATCACGAGGTTATTGCTCAAACTTATGAAATTTAGTAAGGTTTTTTTTTGGTTTTTACAACTGCTATAAATTTCTCAAACTGAACTTTAGAAGTTTCTGATAGGTTTCATATTCTGCAAAATTTTAACATGTGTCTTCTAGTTCGTATTTCTTGTATTGGTTAGAATTAGATGCTTAATTACATTACAACTGTAAATATTTTAAACTTTACTTCATTTGTATTTTTATCGGAGTCTATTAAATACATATTGTATTTGAATCGTCATCAAAACCTGTTCAATTTACTAACATTCTTATCTTAAGACAATTTAATTAAAGACAAATATCCATAGATGTTTTGATTTGAAGACAATCACGTTTCACATAATTGATCGAATTAATCGGTATCACTAATGTTATTGTATCCTTCGCGTTTGTGGTCATATCGATTCTTGAGTTCTTCCCAAAATAATATTGTTTTCCGACCGCAATGACTGCCCCTGATCCAACTACACGAGCCCGCGACGTCCACTCTGTTTGCGTTGCGCGCCCAATACAAACCCAACTTGCGCAAATATTTTGCACACTCGCGCTTAATGTAGTATTATTTTCGTGGAACCTTTCTGTTTTCGACTACTTGTTTGCATGCATTTGGGCATTGCTATGTCTACGGTTGTACTGGATTTATAATTTCACCTTGAAATATAATTTTTGATCATTGCGTTATTGAAAGTTTCAACAGCACATATAAATGAAGTAAAAAATAGGTCGCCACTCTCATCAAACGAGAATCACTTTAGACGTAATGAAATGAATGATTGTTTGTCTTTTAGCGTGCATCATTCGGTTTTATTTAAATTTGCCCGATAAAGAATGATTTACATAGTCGAACTGGTTAGTAATTACTATTAATATACTTAATCGATTATCAAATTTAGTAACTACTTTGTTGTCGTTATCGAATAACTAATTGATCTTAAATCAAACGAACTTTATGCGCTGCCTTGCACTATTTTTGTAGTGATGAGAGTGCTAGGGGGTAGAGGAAAGGGGTGGTATTTTTATTTCATCCCCCAGTACAGAGTTTTACAGAGAGATGTGGGCTCTCCGTGCGTTTTCTACTATATGTATAATGGGGAATGTTCTGATGGACTGTTTGATATAATACCCGCGGTTAATGAAAAATCAAGTTCCACCAACACCACCTGGACGAGTGGCATTTTTCTATAGTTCGGTTTTCACGACATTTTTTATCTCGTACGCGGAAACTGTGGTACGAACTTCCTGCATCAGTGTTCTCACAGTGCTATGACACGGGGTCCTTCAAGAAGCGATTTCAATGCTTCCTTCGTGGCCGGCAACGCATTGGTCACATACTTGGTGCTGCTAATGTACATGAGTGACTGTGATCACTTTCCATCAGGCGACTCGTCTGCCCGTTTGCCTTATTACAACATAAAAAAACTAATGAGGGTGTATTTACTAATGGATGTAATCGAGAGACAACTTCTTTGAATGATATAATTAGTATAACACGTAATCCACCTTTAGTCAGATTGCGAGTGGCGAAGTCTCTCAGCTGCGTCGTCGTCTCTAGACAGCAAAAGACCTTCCGATACTCTAGTAGACACGTTCTACGAGTATGGTTATGTACACATTACGAGTGTATATTTCTGTATGTGCACTAAACCGCTACACCCAGTAGGTTACAACGAAGGCCACCTTTTGTATAAAAAAATACTTGTATGTAATTTTTTTTGCGTATCCGGCTCGTTATTGTTGTACCGGCTATTAATAACTTGATTATTATCTTTTGCATTAATTGCGTTCGTTAAAAAATTATTTCATATATTCAAAGTTGCATAAGATAACTTATGGCCTTGTATCCAGAGCGTTAATAGACGGGAGCGTTGAGTCGAACTGACTACCGGTTTTATTGTGCTTAATACTTTGGGGTACTGAAACTTATCGATATGATATAAATTATAACTATCTCAACAGGATATTTTTACGAAAACTGAAGTTCTCTAGCTGATTATTATACGATATTATATAAAATATAATAAATAGATAACGCTTCACTTTCATAGCCAGAATATCGTGTATCGTGTATGCCATGGAGACCACACAAAGATAATACACACATCCAAACCGAAAACAGATAGTTAAACTCATCATTCACACTTCTGCCCCGCTGGGAATTGAACCTTTGAAACGACCATTGCGCCACACAACTTTTCAAATCATCGCAAAATTATCGCAAAACATAAATGTGTCTTGATTGCCAGGATGTTCAGTATACATATAACAAAATGTCTTGATTGCCAGGATGTTTAGTATACATATAAGATCATATAACAAAATGTTATATGTATATTGACTCGCGATAACCGTACATTAGGGTACTATGTTGTAACACCTGGTCATTCCGCGTCTAACCAACTGTGCACTTAACGGAAACTCGTAGGACGCTACTCGCTACCTACGAGTACATGCGGTATGCGGAGCTTAGAAAATAATTACACATCTCGTTAATTATAAGATAACCATCTTCTATAACATTATGTTGCTCAAGATTGTATCGTCTTGTAAGTTCCGTTATAACGAAACTATAATGAATTTTTTAATAACAATGACTAATTAACGATATGTTTTGCCTAAAAATTTAATGTTAATGTAAATAACTTTTGTCGCCTTACACCTGGTCGCTATATCATGATTGTCATCTACATTATGCTAATTTAAGATTTATTGGTTCACACATAATATTGTTCGAAAATAAAGATTGAATAAATCAGTTAAACAATATGACGTGTACACATCGGCAATGTTAACTGAATTTTTGTATGATCATTATGTAATCTTTATAAGTAATCGTTCCAAATTTGTTTATACAAATCACTGAATTTTTTCTTAGTTCGTTTTTAGCCATTTGGCTAGTAAAATCCTACCTTACTTGGAAGCGAACATCTATACATACACTATTATTGTAAACGTGTTCACAGCGTAATTATTTGCTTTATAATCGTAATAAAAAGTTTGTCATTGAGTTAAAAGGATACGCACAAACTTGACCAAAATAAATTGAGTTAACGCTGCCCTAATATATGTACCTAGATACAATGCGCCTAATACCAGGTGAACTACAAGCTCATTAACCATAAAAAATACACAGAAAGGGTTTTGCCGTTCTACTTATTATGTTAATATTTGCCTATTAAACATTCGAAATGTATGATGTCCTCAATGATATAAGTATTTAAAGCCATACGTTACATAAGTTGCTTACGATAATGCATAAATTATATGGAAGCAACCAGCTGTGCGTTATCGCACCATCAACAGTATGAAAATTCACGATTTATAAGTACACTTAAAGCACATAGTGGCGGTAATTTGTAAGAGGCGAAGACATCTCCCTTCGGCCATGTGTCGCGGGCGGGCCG
Source organism: Carystus phorcus (assembly GCA_018248895.1). Taxonomy (NCBI): domain Eukaryota; kingdom Metazoa; phylum Arthropoda; class Insecta; order Lepidoptera; family Hesperiidae; genus Carystus; species Carystus phorcus. Next base: position 3,262 of record DWJN01003524.1, on the reverse strand, counting down.
CGGGGCGATACAGATCGCAATTAGAACGTAACGTACGCGTTAAATAGACGATTGTAACACGATAAGAACTCTATGGCAATGCTGTTTTAACATAAGACATCCGAAATGAAAAACAACTGTGTTACGTTAAATAAATAATATTGAAACATTCGCATGCACACATATTAGAATTTTCCGTTTTGTAGGTGGCATTCATATTATACACAAATATACCGATAGTGGATCGAAACTACTTCAATCAAATTGAATCCGTAATGAATGTAAACAAAATGTTGTTTAGCAACAACTAACAATTAGTTGCATGAAACCTTTTGATGTATATCAGTGTTAATTCTTTTGTATTCTATATTGATAACTAACCTATTAAGTAGCATTATCGCCGTGAGGTTTAGGCAGTCATTCCTCACTAGTCTTTAGTGTTCACAAGAGGACATATCTAACCCTAACACATTAAGAATGGAATAGGGATGCAAGATTCAATATGTTAATTCACGTCGAATACGGATGATACTAACTACGCCTTGCAGGGTCCCTTTGCAGGATATTGTCGTTGAATAGCTGTTGATAAACCCTAAAGAAAGCTCTCTGATGGAATTAATGAATATGGAGTACAGTACCAATCCTTTATACATCTTGCGGGTGTACTTAAAGCATATAAAAAAGAATATGTTATCTTCTAATGAATCCCAAAAATTAATTCGGTAAATTACATTATTACTAAATATATAACTGTAACGTTATAGTAATAAAAATTCAACTTAGACGTGTTGAAATTCGCTTACGATTACAATAATGCGTTATTTGAAATTAATAATAAGGACATTAATAAACGATTCCGTGCTTACGATGCTCGAAAAACGAAGATGTAAACGGTACTCCAGAATGTTCATCAAATTAATCGTATCTGCCAACCCACACTTGTCACTTAATGTACAACGATGCGACAGTTTCGGTAAATTGCATACGATGCACACGATCGTCACGCGGGTGTGTACATGACATTTGAATAGGTGTTATTGTTGTAACACATCCGACAAAGGAGTCCCGCCGAAGGCTGGCTCGCGCGTCACTCATCCGTTTACATCACGAGTAGCGCCATAAATCCTGAAGTGAAATATTTTCGGCGCACGCGACCTTTTACAAAGCGAGCTGTAAATGTCACTGAATAAAGACGAATTAAATTTATCACGGCTATTACGTAATACTAGGGTGGCCGCGCTTGATGGTGCATTCGACCTTTTACACTGAATTATTATTTTTTTCTTTGTTAAATCTCGTGTAAATTTGTTTCGTGTTTGCACTTCATATTTCTTTCATATGGTGTATCTTGCAAAACAAAGCGTGTTCGATTTTCAGCTGAAGTAGAGAATTATGTAGCAGATAAATTTTTGTGCCCGTTTTGTAGATGTTAGTGGTATGTTATTAATGTTGTCTATGTCATGTCACCCACGGGACAGGGAATTCTAGTGCGAGGTTGAGAAAAAAAGAGTTTTGGGCATAGTTATTTGTATCTATAAACGTAATTATTGTTGATTTTATCCAGGACGGTTGACAGTTACCCCTCTGTCCGTGTACGTGAGACAATGTTGAGTATCTACTAAATAGATACAAACACTACACCTTCCATTTTTTAACTAGGTTCAAGACAATAGGCAAATCAACTCGATATTTTTTCTGTACCGTAATAACTATTGCACTCTGGTCTACGGCATGGGATTAAACTTAGTATTATAGGCTCCAATATAGCTTAAATTTCCTTCTTGACTTTAAAAAAACTTAAGTCTGTCTTCAACGTACAAACCAAACGCGTGGACGCTGGAGGCGTCAGTCACGGTTCGTTATGCAGGCGCTAGGGCCTAGCTTTAAGTTTTACGTAGTCAATTAACGTGGGTATTGAAATCCAGAGTCTTATCTGACGACATCTCAAGGTTGTTGTACTACATAGATATTTTTGCTCAATGAACTCAGATATTGAATCTACGTTCACTTGGTAAGATTGTGAAGTAATACAGTTTTAATATTAAAAGTTGTAGGAGTGTATTATGTAAATACATACCCCACATGTTTCACACTATGATACCAATTATAATGATTGGTATTTTAATGATATTTACAATGGATTTAATATAAACTGTCAGATCAGACGTTAAAGTTGATGTAAACTATAAAAAACGGAGAATAGTCAGTCGTAAAAAAAACCTGTGCTTTATTTAAACTGTTTGCATTTTTATGTCAAATATGTTTATTAGACAAGATCAACAGTCCTTTTAAATTTGAATTTTTTGTGTTAAAACTTTTTTGGATCTATACGTTTCTTAGCTAACAATCTGACATGGATGCGTTAAACCATTATTTTAAATAATTACTCCGCCGACACTCGACCATTATTTACGCCATTAATAAGTAACAACCCAATCCCATTAACATAGCAAAACAGTTTACCACCGTTAGCACCGCTAAGGGAAATTCCATCATACGCGCGAACCGGACAAAAACAAGACTGATGCGTTTATGCACTTTAATGCTTATATAAATACATTTTTAACATTAAATCTCTCGATCAAAGGAGTCTAGTGTAAACTTCAATGCCTTTGATGTCAATTCCGTTACTTCATTAATACTGCACACATTTCTAAGTGCAATAAAGTGAACACCGTTTTAATCTTTCGATATTCCTTCTGGATTTGTAAAGCGCCTACTAGGCACTGCGTTGTTCTTATTACGCTGTGGGTAAGGGTGATTTTGGATAAGCAAACCTATCAATTTTCACGGAAGACATTCCACCAGCGCGGCAGTGTTGGATTTAGAAGTTCCGAGAAACGCGAGTGACTATAGCGCTTCCAGTCATATATTAATGCTAAGATAAAGTAAAATATCGGTTGGAAATTCCATGTGAACAGCTAGAGTTGAGTTACTTGAATTGCTGTTGGGTGCTTTGGCTCTTGTGGTTTGTTCCTCTGTCCAAGTTGTGTTCGTAAACATGATACAAAAGTACTTTGTTAAACATTGTATAAGGTAATATGTCTTCTCACGATTTTTATACTTAATACATGTACTCGGGTCATCGTTACGGCGAGACTGCGAGGCGGGAAGAAATTCTTGACAGTGACACTTGATTATGACGGATAGGCCTGTTAGCTATATGTCCATTTCGTTTCAATCTTCGCGCCACTCCCATGTCAAACTACATTTCGTCGGTCGAATCACGAAAAGGCGTAACCAACAAATTGCCCATTTCATAAAGAAATTTGGAAACAATGTT
>DWJN01003523.1:0-13510 GCA_018248895.1 Carystus phorcus | reverse complement strand
TTAGTAGATTATGTATGTAATTCGATTTCATATAATATATTGACTGGATCTTTTCTGCTTAACAGGGTCCAATTATATAGAAACACATCACCGACCTATATACCGTCCGTCGGTGAATGACACGAGCGCGGGCCCGTCCCAAGGCTCCATGGCGCACGCCGCCCACTGGTAGTAGTCACGTTTGAGCGGCGGCATGGTGGGGTCGCCGTGCCACGCCTCCGGCACCATGGTCATCACGGCCTCGGGCAGGGTCCGTTGGCCGCAGTGCACCAGGAACTCCAGCACGCAGTCCGCTGAACCAGAGTCGGATAGATTCGGCTCCACTACTGGATACAACTTCTTCAGGTCTGAAATAATCGCCACATTTAGTTTTATGTCTATGCTAATAATATTAAGTTTTTTTTTTTTTTTTTGTTTGTTTGTTTGTTTGAACGCGCTAATCTCACCTAACCGATTTGAAAAATTCTTTTAGTGTAGAATAGTCCATTTATAGAGGAAGGCTATAGACTATATAACATCACGCGAAGGTGAATAAGAGAGGAGCAGCAATAAATAATATTGCGAAATCAGCAAAATTTTGACTTCTGTTCCATGCGCTGAGTAAACGGTGAAAGTTACTTAAAAATCATGTATTACAAAATTTTTCCCCTCTAAAAGATCTAAATAAAAGTCCGCGATAGCATATATGTATTTAGCTTTTAAAGTTAACACACTATAACCATTTTTATGGTTATTAAAATAGTTCTTAAATAATAATTTATATGTCAAAACAACGTTTGCTGGTTCCTCTAGTTTCAAATATAAATAAATTGGATGGCAGGCGTTACTATAACCAAAATACTGATAAAAAAAAATCACTTTAATTCAAGCTAACCTGAGGTGAAGTTTCATTGTATTCATATGTTATCTTTTAATAATTACGACTTTTACTTCTTACGACCTATTCACGATCACATCGCGTGGGTCGTGCGTTTATTTTAGTTATCTTCACTTTATCTATTATAAAATTCCAAATAAAGAAATCGTCAAACTGATTGAAGCTACAAAATATTTACAACAATACATATGAGTAAAAATAACAATCAAAAAGGTTATCCGAGTAGCGTGTGATGAACTCTACAGTCATAACATTTGCCGTTTCCGTGTGAAGTAAACAGAAAAATAATTGTTATCAATGTTCATCTTATTTTGTAACAATCTTGTTTAGGATAATAAAAATAACTAATATCTATTTTATGAATATATATACCTATAGAATACTGTATGTTTCATTGATTATAAAAATATATTTGTTATTAGTTATAACAGCCTGTAAATTTTATAAAATAAGCAAATTGATCCAAAAAATGTTTATTGTTATATAACATAATATTATTTATAAAACTTTATTTTTTAACTTTATTACAGTCGTTTACCCATTATAAAACATTAGATCGTTCACTCTATGCTTCTGTGAATAAAATTCGTAAACAAGAAACAATTTGGTATCAACATACCGTCCCCGAAGATGTCGCTCTTCATGACGCCCTCCCGAGCCTTCATAAGGTTCACGTTACCTCGTAATGTATTTATTTCGCCATTGTGGGCAAGCACTCTGCAACAGAACACTTCAACTGAACTTCAAACAAGAAGGACCATATAGTTCCACATAAAGTGGAAGTGATAGAGAATTGGTTTAAAACATTAATGGCTCAGTAGAAGGCCTGGATACACTATCAACGCAACCGATAGCCTAATATACTCTCTGAAGAAAGAATGTCAAGATTTTGCTTACAGCGGTCACCCATCCTGCTACCGACCGCGCCCGCCGTAATCAACACAAGAATAAGCTTAATGTCGATGACATTAGGTATTTCTATAGGATCTGCTACCGATTACTAGACCAGTAACTGATTCTACTAACAATATATTTTGTGTTTTATAAAATATGTATAATGTTACTGAGGTTATTGTTTTAGTAGTTTTTGACTTTCGTTAAGTGAGCTGTAAGTTCCTAAGACGAAATAAATAATTTGACTTTGACTTTGTATATTTTAAACGTTGAAATATACACAATTTATTTGATAATATCCTTAGCAACTTTTCGTAAATGGAAGACAACTCCACGCTATTTATAAAAACTACAAATTACTCTTAACATGAACGATAATTAGGTATATTATGTTACCAGCAAGTATGAAAAATTAAAAAAGAATCTTTTTAATAGTATTAAAAATAATTAAATATCATAGCATTAAAAATATTATCTACTATCTTAAAATGCATTTTTTTCATTTCATTTATCTGCTAATTAATAAATATTTCTAGGTAATTCGCTAGAATGTAAATTATGTCTTCATAAAGACCTCTCATGCAATATAATATTGTATTTAAATAACTATATGTACAATTTAGATTTTTTTTGTTTAAACTGTATATAACAAAAACAATATTGTTTTCATCTAAAACAAAATTCTCCCCTAATAATTATTATCATTATCCAAACACCTAACCAATTAAGCAATATGAAATGAAACTACATTAACCAGATGTTCATGAATTTCCTTTAATGTTTTTGCCTTTATCACTATCGATTGTAACACTTAAACCAACACCATAAGGTTAATAATTCAACCAATCCATTATAAATTTCCCGGGCCTATCAACCAGTGTAAAGGTATAATATCTAACCTTAGATAATGTATTCATGATCTTGAATACATCAAAGGCTTAAGTTAAATGGGAATTCCAATATTGAAAGATACCTATTTTCATATCGTAATTGCTATATTAAGGCCCGTAAATCTTGAATCCGTTAGCCGGTAGCAAAGGGTGTTTCGTTTAAATTTTGTATGATTCTACTATAAATCATTATGAATGGATGACGGAGATTAGTCGTCTGTTGAATTTTCAAGAGGTCATGCATACCATTTCGGATAACTAATCGGTCAATACATTTTATTTAGCGTGTTAAGTTTGTTAACGCTTTTTCTTTAGATGTGAATGTCGCCTAATACAAAATGACGTATATCTTTTTCGCGTCTACATTTAATAAAAGGTGTAACAAGCTATAAATTTAACTTCGTTTATAACTATTTAGTTTTAGTTTTGTAAGTTAATTTGCGTTTACATTTTAATAGCAGGTTCCTACCTAGTAATCAAAAAATAAATAAATAAAAACAATTTCAAATACTCTTTTCTTCTGTATAAAAATAACTACTCACAAAAGCACTTCGATAATAATCAAAACAATATATAGAAATTCCGATACAGCTCGAGAACTAAAAATACTAAAATAAATCTCTCTCGATTAAGTAACAAATGCAAATCATTTTGCTTGGCAGGCAAAGACACCAATAAATGGCCTAATCAATCATCTAATTTAAAATATAAATGTTTACTTGTGAAAATATGCACTAAATTAATTGTATATATAATATTAAATAAAATACATACTTATACATGCTTATACACTTTTCTCCCAGTAGCACCCACGTTCGTGGAACAAATATTTATCTGTCAAAAAATTGTCTGCACCGGTAATCGAACCTGGTCGCTTCGCATACAGGTTCACTAACAACGAGGTTTTGGACTATAGTAGTTAAATTATTTATTAACGTAAATGATATGCAGTTATTTAGAAATCGAACTGTCGATGCAATCATGTGATCTACTTTAGATGTCAAAACAAAATCAGTTATCGTTAAATCCAACTTGTTTCTGTCTCTTAACTCCTTATTCATAGACGTTATATCTCATGTCGCTATGACATTTGAATTTGATAATGATTGATCTATATATTAATACGTGAAGCAAAAACTTTGGACCCCTTTTTACGTAAACTGCGCGGACAGAGGGATATGAAATTTGGCCCACTTATAGTTTATATGTAGGAAAAGTGCAGAACGCTCATATTTTTTTATAATATGCAGTAGAAGCATATGAAATTAATAAAAATAAACATTACAAACACTACCATTCATTTGACACACATGCAAGCCTAATAAAGATACGGCACATTAATTGTTTACGTTTATATTGTCAATGGAAGTAACACTTTGACACATGTATTACGGACGAATTTCGACCGCTGACAGGTCTCTAGTAACTAATAAAATACAATACTTATTCAAATAGTAGTTGTATTGTCGAATTAATAATAAGCTGGTCTTTGATTTCCTTTTCATTTATTACGCTTTTGGTGTTCCAAACGTCTATAAACGGTGATCATCACATACCAACATCCGTCAATTTCTTGTTAGTATTGTAATAAAAATGAAAAAAGAATGCAATGCAGGGATTTTAAAATTTCAACCACGTCGATTATATTCCTGAAAATAAGTTGCGTACGTCAGCGATATCATTTTTATGACAAATCTGACAGTAATTAAGATAAAATAATTCGGTTTCGGATTGAAGATTTTAAGCAATAACTGTACAAGTCGATGTTGCGAGTCACGCTTGACTGAATTCAGCAAGATAATTTCTGCATTTAGCGATTATGTCAATGATCCGAAACGTGTACCTTTACCTCGCGAAAAAAGCTTTTATATCGTATATCCATAGTAACTGATAATTGTCGAAATCGACGTTTGACACTTCACTTGCTTAAAATGATATATATATAATTGTTAATACCACACTTAAATGGAGCTTGTATGAAGATCAGTAGATGGAATGATATAATCAAAGAATGCTTTTCAAAATTCGTATAGGTATATGCCTAACTAGATGATCCGGCCAAATTCATTTTGCCTATGAGTCAATGAATGATTGATATAAATCGACATTACTTCTTTATTTGTGAACCGATGTAAATGAAAAAAAACTTAGTGTTAAGTAAAGCGCGTCACGATATAATCCTGAAAACTGCATTCAAATCGAATAAGCCGTTTCTGAGATTAGAGTTCACAAACATATTAGACATGCAGATATACAGACAAACAAAAAAATGAAAAATATCTGTTTTGGGTTCTCTTGCGTATATAAAGGCCCCCTATTATAAATTTTTAAATATATTTGCCATGTAAGACAGTACTCAGTTACAATTTTATTATATGTATAGATTTTAAACAATATAATAAACTCCTTTCCCTAATTTTCTGAGTTTGGGCGTATTACAACTTGAACTAATTCGATAATTAATAAAAAACTACATCTAGTAAGTAAATCAATTGATTTTTCTACATTCTTTCGTAATTTGACATTAAAAGCAAAGAAAATCTCTTTAATGAAACATATTCAATACTCATTATTTAAAATACTGCTCCATTTAATATTTTTATCCCCGTATTACTCGATCAAAATCACGATATCTCGTTGAGAGATGAGTAAGACGTCGGCGGCGCCATATTAACGAGCTGCGCTCAAACGAATCGATCATGCGTATTGAACGATCGTCTCGATTGAGTTAGCCAAGTAGACTAGTTATTTACATATGGATGCGAGTTACTCTGAGTTATTCTGAGTTACTGCACTTAATTTGTAGCAGCCCTTTTGTAATTATAATGTTTAACTGTTATATCTATGCTTATAGTTTTATCTATCTTTCAACCCTACCCATTTTTTTGGGAAATCCTCATACTCCATCGTGGAACGGAACGGTTTTACCAAACTCCTACCAGATAAAATATTTACATTTGGATGCGAGTTACTCTAAGTTACTGCGCTGCATTAGTATCAGCCCTTTTGAAATTAAGGTACCCGTTTTTAACTATCATATCTATGCTCAAGGTTTTGTCTATCTTTGAATCCAACCCATTTTTTGTGGGAAATCCTCATACTCCATCGCGGTACGGAACGGTTTTGCCAAACTCCTACCAGATAAAACCACCACAAGGGTTTCTGCTCAGTTCCGTTTGTCGGGATCACGGGTACACTCTCGCTTTTAGTATCGAATCCTTCTAAGATCCCCTGTCGAGGGTGAGATGCAGCATAAAGCTCTCCATGGTATCTTTGTTAAATGATGCGAAGTATTCTTGAATCCCACCCATCACCAACTCTAATTATTTGAATACAACTCTTATTACTTGCTGACTATAAATTGATAAATTTAATCATGATTACTGCTTACTTATGAACACTTACTTCCTAGTGAAAATGTCGTGGGTACTGATGCAGAAAATATCCGTCTAGACGATAATAATAAATTCGTTTATTGCTCTCCTAAATTATAAACATATAATGGACTTTAAGGAACATAGCAGAAGTGTTTGAATATGATATCATTGCTATAACACCTCTTGATACGATTTTATTTTAACATATGAAATCACTTTCAAACCAGGAGCGGCATTTATTCTCAAAATCGATTATTGGAGAACAATAGTAAATAAAATGCAAAGGGGACCTTTGGATAGGTTATGGAAATAATAACGGCAAGCAATAGATGATAATTCTCAGAATTGATTCCTGCGCCGACAATTTTATTGGCGTCGAATGATCTCACTTGAGGCAATGTGCACCGGTTGTGTCTAATTGTCTCTATTGCCCACTGAAGGGCATAGCAATCGGAGCGCAAATAAATTAAAACTATGAAGTCTTAAGTCAGAGTATAGAAGGAATAACAGAAATACTTCAGATTTCAAACACATTAACTATGGTTGACAGACTAATCTCGTTATTAGTAAATGTCAAATGAATGTCAAGGATAAGAACAGATCAACACGATATATGTTTAAATTTACTGAAATAATGAATAACTGTGAGATTACAAAATTACGACGCTCAATAATTTCAATATAAACTATCGCCCTCACAATTCTTAACAGATATAGTTATTTGTTTGTTAGTCGTTTAGTTATTATTATAATGGCGTCAAACATGTAACCTTCCTCGTGAATACTCTAAATAGAATTTGTATGAAATTCAAATCGCATTTCAACAGCCTGCTTGAATTGCTGTTTTAAGGAGATAATGTTCCTTTTAAGAGCATTTGCCGTAAAGGAGCATAAATTAAAGTCGACATTTTCTAACATTTACCACGCTTTGTCTTTTGCTGTATGATTCCAGTCTACTTAATGTTATAGGTATACTTAAGACCCTTGGAAAAGTTTTCAAACCCAACACACTTAGAATAAAGTGAAAGCACTCGAGCCTAAAAACGTTGGTTAGTTTTTATAGCAGCTCAATCACTGGTGTTTGTTGACAGTTTGAACTACTTGCCTGAGTAAACAACTCCATGTTAAAAAGTTGGAGACACAGAGTAGAGAGCTCATAGAGGAAAAAAAAACATGAACATTGGATTTCCGTCAGCACTGTTATATACAGCAATGTTTAGGTGTTTATATAAATATACACGCTTATGATCTTCGTCTATTAATAAGATATATGAAATACCAATACTTACGTCAATCGCATTTTTAGTTTTCTCCGATACATCATTTTTGTTCATTTTTGATTAAAAAATGGTTTAGAGACATCATTTTACTATGGCGTATCGGACATTTTTTTAAGCTACAGAAATTTTAATTACACCATTTGAAAGAGCATAAAAATCTATATAAGACTGCATTCAAAACTCATTTAGGCCAAAATGTCCCTTAAGCCTTCTTAGATTACAGCCGACGATATTAAAGTATTTTCACCAATATCCATATTTAAGTTTCTATATAATCGATTATAAAAAAAAACTTGCATCTCTCATGAGTCTTTTATTAATAAATTACTGAAACTGAGTTCTCAAAATGGCCTTCTCGAAAGTTTTTTACTTCTAAATATTAACATCTAAAATCTAAACTCATCATAAGTTGCTGAACTTTACAAATAAATCAAATTTGAATTTCTTTTTTTAAATTTAGAGGATTTGATCTAAATACATTCGGAGAAGATTGGATGTAACTGATAGAGATACTATAAAGAGAACGAAATATGTGAAAGTTATTACACGCCTCAGAAATTACAGAGAGTGTAGAAAAATTCGTTTCTTAAAGAAATAAAACTGTTTTGAGCTGAAAATAATTAAATGGAAGTCCATGAATAAAATATATACATTCGAAGGCGTCAAAAGGAATAACATTCACTAAAAAATAAGTTATTACAACAGAGAGTACCATTAGTTACTCTGTGGCGTCATACAAAAGGGTTATAAAGAGGGACTAGTGCAAACAACGCCCCTCTGTCCGGTCACGTCACTCACATGGTGTGATTACGTGGGTTATGGGAAATGGAGACCATCGATACAGTGCTATAAAAATACCATACAGAGAATTGTGTGTATGTAAGTGGTAGTTGGTTTAACTTTAAGCTTTACCTTTGCCTCATATTACCTGTCAAAAGTATGTCAAAAGGTAACTAGATTGATTGAATATTTTCATCTTTAATTTCTTTTCTTAAAATAATGCGTGGATATGGTTTTGATATATTTATTTAATCGTTATTGAACCTCAAGCGGTACTATTGTCCGACTAAATACTAAATAAATGCATTCTCTACAACCTTCAGAGTGCAGAAATTCAGTACAACAAAAAATATATAATGAGTTATAGTGGTTAAAGAAATATATCTATAAGTAAGTATCTAAGCGCGTAACTGTAATAGTGATTAGGAAAAATAAAGTCATTGAAATTTTCTTAACCTTCTACCTCCAATATTGCTTCCCAAAGATATTTGTTGAAGCGATAGCGTCGCTTGATGCGAAAACCTTTGTAAAAACCAATTTTGAATATACTATTTCATTTGATTTAATACTGTCTTCAAACTCGAATCAGCGAAATCTCTAATTCACGAAATCAGCAAAGAGATTGTTTAGATAGGAGCAGCGCCGCCAGGAATCGAACCTCAACCATCTTCGAACGGCGATCCAACATGATAACCATTACACCTCACGAATCGTCAACATTATAAAGACATCATAATTATATTACATTGAACATTATATACGAACACAGATACAAAACACACAACTCTATTTATAGATGGCGTTGTAGACATGCGCCAGACGAATTCTTTATTCAAATTCCAGCCCATATTAACCTCGTGTGGGCAACAATTGTTCTGTGCAATATCACCGCTGTATCTGAAGTGCGCGTGGGTAGAAAAAGCTATGGCGCTTAAATTCAGGATGTCTCGCATAAGTATAGCTTGTGCGACACAGAAAATTATTGTCATGAAGATATAGCGCTGGACTGGAAATGAAAAATATTTAAACGAGTGGTGAATTGTAATAACAATAATATTAGGGTAATAGATGCCGTGGAAAGAAATTATTTATGCGATAGCGAATATAAAAATGCGTATTGAAATATTTGTTGAAATTCAAAGTTTTAAAGAAGATTAGAAAAGCGAATAATTTTTGTGTTGTTAGTAAATACTGCTATTTAGAAAGTAATAATTTGTATGCTTGTAAATATAAAACTGCGAGTGTTGAAATGCTTGTGTTTAATAAATCCGAATTTTTAAATAAGATGCTAAAGGCTACAAGAAAAGAATTATTTATGTTTATATAGGAAATTCTCATGAAACTCTATACATTTATTTTAAACTTTCATTATCGAAACATTATAAAACTAACGTGCCTATATATTTTTATAACATCCATCCAGATTCATCCATTTTGTTTATCGTAACTGTGTTGCGTTTGAGAGTTTAAGCGTATCCGCATTTGTACCATAGAATCATTGTCACCTTCAGTTAACTTTATATCCACGGCAGACTCAATTTGCGTTCAAATCACGAACGCAAATGTTCATAACGCAAGCCCATATCTGCACTACTAGGAATTTCAGTGCTCCTTGCTACTTTTACTGTGACTTCTACGTAAAAAGAATTTACCTTACACTATTTGCGCATGATATTTCTTCTTCAAAAAGGATATGTGCCTTTCTGAAGATTAGTTTTATCATATCATACGACATCATTATGACAAAAACGATGCTACTATACTATTATAAGTTTTAAGACGTTAAAGAACTTATAGACCTTAGAAAAATCCTTATAAAATCGCTATGAATACTCATAGACTTCTTGAGCCAACCATCATTGGCCAGCATTTAAACACAATTTCACAGAAATAATGTAATACCAATATGAGTATTGATAACAATAATATGGGTATTGATTACAATAAGAATCCATTCTGGATGCTTATTTTTAATTTCTAACCCAGTACATAAGCCAAAACATTTGACAAGAATTACGAAGTTCATTCATCTAAGGCTGTCTATTGGCAGAAGATCTTTAGACATCTGAATTGACTCCGAACGAACGGCAATGAAGATCGGGTCAAAATGTAGGATGTAGATAGCGACTATGTAAAACATATACGTTTCTGTGCTTTTTTGTAAGTCATTCTAGTTGAACAGGCGTTTTGTTCTAATCTCAGGGCTACTAATGAACCATCTTCCTTTCCCAGTACAGCTAATGTATAATTGACCTCTGAAGCAGCTGCAAAGAGGTTAGTTGAAATAGACATCCAAGGACTAGAGCTGGTAGCTTTTAACTCACAACGTGTCCAATCAAAATTGATTCATAGCACTGTGCTTTAAGATTCATGTTTAATTGAGAGATCCATGTCCATGTGAAGTGATTGCACAGAATTCTAAAAAGCATATGCTAATAAGTGCCGGATAAACTAATTGCATGCGTGGCCCTACATGTATATAGTTGCTATATACGGGCAGTATACCTGTCTCGCTTTTTTATGCAAATGAGCTTGCAATCTATGTTATGTTAAGTGGACATCACATCTCATATGCCAAATTTAGGCATAGAAAGTACTGTTGGTTCTAAGCATTTTAACTAGCGATACTTATTACTGTACTTTTTTCTTTTTTTTATTATTCAAGTTAAACTTACGATCAGATTGGACATAGTCTATATACATATATAAATCAATATTTATTTGTCTCTTGCGGACTCTGAAATGGTAGGATAATATCAGTATAATAGAATAATATCACTAATATCTCTTGCAATTTTGTTCAGAATTTTCTAAAGAAAAAAATTATATCGATTTACACACCGATTATTTATAACATAAATTTTATACACCGTGTACAGTTTGATCCAACTTGAAAGATAGGATACCTTACATCTCAATTGACAGTCGCAATAATATTTTATTGCAAATTATTTGTTTAATATCTCACAAATAATTAGTTCCATAAGATACTAACAGATGGCGGTGTAAGGTAATTAGTCTGCTTAATCGAGTATGTAAACCTTAGTCACAGCAACGCGTGGTCGGGTCCGCTAGTGTATATATAAATATAATGAAGAGGTGCCAATATTTTCATACCAAGCGCAAATTGTGCCACTAATAAACACCTAATCATGTTTGAATGGTCGGTGAAAGCTTCATAAAGCGGACTTAATGAAATAGCTTCGAATATCAAGTGGAAAACTGTCAATAAGCATGACTCGACAGTTTTTGTCACATTTGGCAAACAGTTTCTTTAATAGTTAATTAAATTAACGCTTTTATTTGTACGAAGCTTGACGGATATGAGTTACAAGAAATTTATTTGTTTTTTTTTTAATATTTGTGAATTGCCAGGAGTATCGGGCATTGACTTACGCTCGTAGCTACCTACTGTAAATATAATTCAGATAATGTATGTCAAATTGTATGCCCATTGTGGCGGGAATACAGAGGAAATTTAATATTGACACCATCTGACATTGAATTGTATTATACCTGTATCTACCTGTATTTCACACTAAAGAAATTGATTGATTGATTGAAAATAAGAATAATAAACAAATTTAGGAGAAGTATGAACCTTTGTATATAAACGTGTGTAACGTGTGTTTGTCTGTATGTTCTTTATAGACTCTGAAATGGTAGAAGATAGAGCAGAGGTCTTTAACAAATTTGTTCAGAATTCTCTGATAAAGGTTTTGGTACCAAAATTATATCAATCGGACACATGGTTGATGAGTCACAGTCGAAATGTTGATTTTTTGAAATGCATAGCAACGCGCGCCGGGTACAACTAGTATTTATATTCTGGGAGTTGGTTATCAATTATCATCATTAGCTCGTCGTCGTTCATCAGCTATCTACATAAATAAATCAATTTACTAACTTTTGAAATGAAACTTTATGTTTCACCCCAAAATTTTACGTTTCTCTGTCACATGTTTCTCGCCATCGCTGTAATCTGTCAACACTGAAAGGCGGTCGACAGAAGCCCAAGCTAATATGGCGTCGCCCATAGTGCAGCGTTTATATTCCCACTTATTAAAATTCAAATTCAAAATAATTTATTCATATAGGTATTATTTCCACACTTGTATATATATCTCATCCAAAAGATCGTATTTATTTATGTATTTTGTACATAAATACGCAGAGTGAAAAAAAAACATTCATAGTAAGATGTCTTATCTACTATTATCATTTCCTTTGTGTATGTTAAAGATGCAATTTTAAAACCCTAAAACGAATAATTTTCCGAAAATTCTCAATCTCTGAAAAAGTTTCACTAGCATTGTGGTTTCCTAAAGATTTAGATACATTAATTCGCTTTTTTACTACATAGTAAAACCATTTAATTATCACTCCACCATGAGAAGAAATGGAAAGTAACTCCCAAGAAGATTTTATGAATCCGACCTTTACAAATGGACAGTTTAATAGCCCATAGAAATACTTAAGTAATGCTGGATCACGACTGCGGTAACAAACCAACAAAGAATCCATTTTATATATGCCAACTTTCTCTCCATTGTACCCTCCTCGTCACGAGGTGCAGGGCGGCGGTACTTCAACTGTCAAAACATTAAACATCTCTGTTTGTTATTTTGACATTTGGAAATTGAAAAATGACGTCACTACGTTGTTAAAATTGCATCTAAAAATATGAGTTTCCGGTGTAATAGAAAGTTGCTACGTTTTTAGTTTTTTTAACCGGTAATTTTACTAAATTATTTTATAAAATACAGTTCAAATTGTTTTGTATCCATATTGACAGAATTTCAATTATTATAGGGTTAATTGCCTTGAAGTATTATACATTTAGTTAAGTCATTTAATTCTTTAAGTATCACAAAAATTATTATTGCTAATTCATCCTCTAACTTAAAATAATTTCGATTTGAACGTAAAAAATACTTTTTATAAACCGAATCACTCTCGGTCTAAATAGTTTATTTTAAATGTTTTAACTTTATATCAGTGATACAGTTAAAAAGAAACGCATAACCTATTAACTTCGAGGCAGTATTATCTAATTGATAACTAATTTACATTTAGATTCGAATTATAAACAAACTATTTGTACTGCCCTTATCCAATTACGTTTTTCTAAAGCCATAAAACTTTGCTTTTAATTAAACGTCTAAAGGGGACTGAGTGTATTTGTCCTAATGTTTATCGGCCTTATTACAAAACGTGGACTAGTACCGGTTTAAACTGCTATTAGACCAAGTAAAATAAATCTTGGCTTAAAGTATAATATGAAAGATAAACCTATACTTGTTAATCGTAGTTTAGAACTTATTTCTAAGGTTATCCCACAATAAGCATTTTTATGGTTATCAAAATAGTTCTAATATAATAATTTATATGGCAAAACAAAGTTTGCTGGAT
>DWJN01003522.1:0-13511 GCA_018248895.1 Carystus phorcus | reverse complement strand
CCCCCCGTCTGTTATCGCTAACGCCAATGCCAACGCCAACAGCAACGTGACAGAGAACCCAACGTTAGGGTTGAACAACCCAACGATAACGCTGGACAACCCGACATTAGCGTTCAGCGCAATGGCGCTATCCCCTGGACCTCACAGCTCCACATTTCAATGTCCGATCTGTGAGATCGAATTCAGCAACGTCTCTGAAGTGGAGCTGCACGTTAACGTAGAGCATCGAGATATATTGAGTCCACAGAAAGCTGTGAGTAATATCTTTAGTACTTAAAATTTCTGTATCATACTGAGTCAGCCAAAGATACATTACTACATAATAATAATAATATTGACATTATACATTCACAGCCACTGGCTAAGATTCCATGTGTCAAGGGTGCCATGGACAACACATTAACGTATACACCCCCTGATCGAGATCAGAAATTTAATCTCTTTCATTTTTCTGTGTCCCTGGTAATCAAACCTAGACCTTTTGCTCTGTAGTCCCTTATAGTGACCAATGTGCTACACGGGTTGTTAATTGGAACAGTTGTAGTTAATGCTTATTGGCAAACAGTGCTAGACGTCAAGCATTAACTTATATTAAATTAAATAACAAAAAAAATGAATGAGTTTTAGAAAATGTATTTGTTTTGTTTCATTATTAATACAAGAAACATGAATAATATTGAATAAACCTATTAGTTACTTTTTATTACTGACTATTAAGTAGTAACTGACTTATCATGTCCTTTCCAGGAGCAAGTAGACAATGCATCCTGTGAAGATGTAGTTATGATGGAGGAGAGTCCCGTGAGCAACTGTCCGGTGTGCTGCCAGCCGCTACCATTGTCCCAGCATGAGCTGGTGAGATTGTTCACTTAGGAAGCAGAAGAACTACTAAACTGATATATTAGAAGTTAAAATTTCTTGGATATTTTATAACTAGGTATATATGTAAAGTATAATTAGGTATAGCTGACAAAATTCTCTTAATCGTCTTAAAATATAGCTCGTGTTAACTTGTCAAGTCACAAATAATGCAGAGTCCAAGGCAATCAAACAATATTGTACAGCATAATTATAAGTAAGTGTAAATATTAAAAATATTTTGCTTTTTATAATTTAACTCTTCATCCTGATAGTATTGTCTTTTTTATTATGATATTGTTTTTTTTTCATATACATTGTATAATATATTACGTGTAAGTTGTGCTGAGAGGATATTAATAGATATAAATAAACTACACATAGATCCTACACTGAGATTGCACGCCCCAACACTAGCATATCAAATCAGTGTATTTGAGTTAAAACAGATATTTATAATACATTAATTATCATATTAATATTATTTAATCTCTGAACTAAAACCCACTGCATTTAATTATTGTTTGTGAATATTTATTGTGTTATTTCACCAACAAAAAATATAAATAGTTTGAGCAGAAATTTCAGAAGTACAGATTTTCACAATGCATACTGTATTCAATATTGTATGTTATTTCATCCAGATACAGCATATAGAAGAACATTTTGAGAGAGGAGAAGATGCAGGAGCTTCATTGAGCGCCGCTGAGAGGGAAGCTCAGAAGAACCGGGAGGAGCATGAGTTTCAAATGCTTAGGGTGAGAGAACAGGCATTAACTTTGTCTCATTACTTCATAGTATAAAACAAAGTCGCTTTCTCTGTCCCTATATCCCTGTGTATGCTTAAATCTTTAAAACTATGCAACGGATTTTTGCGGTGTTTTTTAATAGATAGAGTGATTGAAGAGGAAGATTTATATGTATAATACATTCACAGTTTTTCTGTAGTGTATTCAGTATTAGCATTGCACCCGTGCAAAGCCAGGGCGGGTTGCTAGTTTTATATAATTAAAACTTGATTGTATAAATTGAATGTTGGTCCAGCTGATATTTTATTCATATAGGTATTTATCCTATAGAATTATGCACATAATGTTTTGATTCTACTACCATTTCGGAAAGATGTTTAAATTTTAACATTGGGATGAAGAAGCGACGAAAGAAACTTCTCAGGATATCTTTTAAGGTCAAATACAGTTTGACATTAAAAATCGAGTCATTCGCATTGGCCTTCAACGGTGTTACTTCGATTTTGTATGTTACTAACAGCATCGACTACTTACCGTCATTATCTATATAACAAAAAATATTGTTAATGCTTTCAGGCTCAATATGGCATGGAGGAGGATGACGAGGAAGGATATACGAACCGCGCCACTAACAGCCTCAAGCGAGCGGTGTACAGCGGAGCCCTGTCCGTCGCCGGGTACTACGAGCGCAGCGTGGGGCTCCGGCGGGCCTCCGCTTCGGGGAAGGACACGGGCTCCTCTAGAACTAATGGTAAGGTTTTGGGCAATACATCGGGAATCAAACCTTCACTTGACAGGAAGTCAAAACATTGTTGTAAATTGATAGTGAATACCCATAATATCATTAATAGTATCGGACATTACTTTGCAGAAATACATTGTTAGCAAGTTAGTATTAAGTCTACTTTGAAACTATCCGCAAAAAATATATAAGATAGAATATATTCTTAGACATTCAATATATATTAATACCAACATATGTATATACCATTATCATTTTCAGCATCAGGATAAGTAGACTGTACGAGTGTTATTCACAATGTAGTGTCAATGTCATCTGTCAATCTGTCAAAATTTTCTCCCCCTCATCACGATCCATGCAATCCAGATTGCCGTTGTCGAAGCCGTTGTAATGTACTACATTTTTCTACAGATCAATTTAGTTTAGCACTGATTAAATGATAAATTTCACGATGGAATTAACAGTGCCATCAATATCCACAAGTATAAAATAAAACAGTATTTTATTAGAAAATATCAACAAATAGAAAACAAGAAATAAATACGCAATCACGAGATTGCGATCACTGCAAGATGATTGCTCTACGATCATAAAAAAATATGGCCGCCTCAACATTAAGTTATTGCAATCAGCATTAGTATGATTCTAGTAAAAACCGTGGCCGCAAGATGGCGCCCGACGATTGCTGACGGAACAATGGACACTTATTGTTTTATAGTCCTGTCCGTAATAAAACACTGATTATAATTGTTCTGGAAACGCCTCTGCCGTAACTATACAATGGACATAAAACGCTACGTCATAAATAATGCTTAACGAATGATTTAGATTCTTGAAGGTTCACTTTGTATGACGAATAATCATTTTTGCAGGAATCCATGCTACTTGTTCATATTTACTTGATTTCATTCTTTTTATGAAATTAGCCAACAAACGAGCGACTGCGTTACCTAACGGTAAGAGATAAATGTCACCCATAGACTTCAGTGACATCAAAGATATCAACGATACGTTGCCGACCTGGAAAGAAGAGAGAATACGTATCTTTTTTCCGTAGGTTAAACCAGCTTTCTGTATAATCAGAGTCGATCCGTAATTTCATTGATCTTTATAGTAACTGTGCCTAAAGTAATAACTAAAATAAAGCTGTTTCATATTTTGACAATTCATTCTTAAAAATTATGGAAAATTAACTCTAGGGTCTAAAATTTTAAATAAACGTCTGCACATTTTGTTCTGAGTAAATTCACAGATTGCCGGTAGGGCGTGTAGATTTTGTATCTCAAAGCATTCGATTATATTCATAATAATTATTTGAACTATGAGAGAATGTAAGTATATCCTTGATGTCTCCATAGTCATCTAATTTTATTCGATGCCTCTAACCGCCAGTTTCTGAAAAGCTTGTCAAATTTTTTTCATACAACACGCATATTAACGAGAAAGTTCTGTGAAGTCAATTCGAGTTTCTGAAACGTTGATTAGCGAATAATTTTTGAATAATCATGCTTTTTGCAACCCAATTAACGTTTGACAATAGATTTGACAGTGAACTCCTTAATTTTTTTGTTGATCAGCCTTTCAGAAACCGGCCGTAAGTGTTGTACGCGCCAATACAACTTGAAATTTATTTCTGACAATTCGTATAAAAAATAGGTATAAGTTATGTTAATGAAAGATTTGAAAAGGCGTTAGCACCATATATATAAAATAAGAATCTTACTGGGATAACATGAGTTATGAGAAGGTATTCCCACTAAACACTATAATTTCATTTCAATTATTAAATACTGCGTATAAATTACGTATAAATTATGTTGTAGTAGTATGTTCGAATGAATACACAAAATTCTTCAAGAAGAAGAGCTTTCACTTTGGTAGCTTTTATTTTATTAAGGCTTTTCCTTTGATTTATTGGCGTCAACAAAATAAATCAAATACACTATTTAATCAGCAATCATGTTTCTGCGACGTTCGTAAATGTTATTCAACCGTATTATTTATGTGTGCTATACTCGCATGCGCGTTTTAAATTAACAATTAATTTCATCAACGCTAACTCCATAGAACCCCATCGTTAGCTGGGCTTACGTGCGTCGCCTGCCAAACACCAAGTATTGAATATAACATGAAATTTTATTTACAGTAGCGACACTGGAAGCGGCAATCAAGTAA
The DNA here is from genome assembly GCA_018248895.1 of Carystus phorcus. Taxonomy (NCBI): domain Eukaryota; kingdom Metazoa; phylum Arthropoda; class Insecta; order Lepidoptera; family Hesperiidae; genus Carystus; species Carystus phorcus. The sequence continues at coordinate 8,987 of DWJN01003522.1, read as the reverse complement.
CTGGGTTATGGTCCTCTATTTTGTAGTGCATTTGTAGACTAGTGCATTGAAATATTGTCGTGCAATAGACACCCGTGTTGATACGACCTGATATTTTACTGTTTTTCAACTTCTTTGTATTTTACAAAAATGTAATACTTTTACAATATTTATTTTATTACACAGACTTTATGATAGTCTTAGCGTATTGCTTGGTACGAACGAGGCTCGAAAAACCTTGAACATTTCGATTCTCAGCCGGGAGACGTGTTATAGATAAATGTTTATTATCGGGTTGTTTGTTATATCCATCCTACCCGTGACATGGAATCCTAGTACAGGAGTAACAGTACGTAATCGTTAATTTATTTTGTTTTTTTTTCAGTATTTTTAGATATAGCTTTTGTAGTGTTTTTATTTTTATATTTATTTTAAGACTGGTGAGCTTGTGAGTACATTGTCAATGTATGTATATATTTATTCACATTATTAGATTCGCCCGATTCGTTTCGAACTTATTCGAGGTTCTTCCTCAAGAGTCCTCACTTGTGACTAAAAATTAGTTAGAATTGTTACGTTTTTTGGATCAATTTTAATATAAATTTGTCTATCTACTGGAATATCGTATGGTCGCGATTGCTAACATTTGTTGTGCGCTTCTAGGTTTCAGCTACTAAACTAATCTTCACATGTTCTAGTCTTAATTTTGAATCATAAATAGGTTTACAAAAACATAATGTCGCTATTATTTTTATGTAATTGGAGCTTGCTTCATTCATCACACACAATTGGCTATAGACAGAATGCACACAGTTAAACTGTACCAATATGACCTATCTCTTCAATATCTGTACGGTCATCCCCAGTCCCTTTAGCTCAATAGACACCCGATTATCACTAGTCTTCTACACATCAACCACTTATATAAACATGAAACATATCTAGAACAATAACGCTTCATGTTCAGTTGTGAAGAGGCCTATAAAACAATAAGTGTCTATTGTTCCTCGGCGAGCAATCATCCTAAACCTGCGGTTGAAACCGCTTGTTCTGTATCTATATTGTTCTCAGTGTAGTCGAATCTATGTTTAGACAACGGGATTAGGCGCTACACGCAAGCTGCTTATATTACGTAGAAGTTTCGTTTTTTTAGCCGCCTTTTTGTATATTTGGGGCAAATGAATCACATTTAACAGTAAGTACTGAACGTCGCCTTTGGACGTGGGTAGGATAACACCAGTACCTAATAGCCAATAAGCCTATATCGAGTAAAACTTTTTTGAAACTTTTTTTACCAAGAATGTATGTAACAGAATTGTTTTAAAAGGAATATACAAACAGTTCTTGCTTATTGTAAAAAGGAACAGTTATAGAAAATTATTTTTTCAGAGGGCTGAAGTTTGGTCTCTTTATTTTCAAATTTTTTTAGACAATTATATATAATGTGGCTTGAGGTTGTGCCCTACTCCTTCCTATTACTAGAAGAAATTCACGTGATAATAAAATTAGTTCAATTGTAACTATAAATGAATTTAGGAAATCATATCCTTATTCACAAATTAAACTGAAACTTCTAGTTAGTAAACTTTATGAATGCAATTTGCCACAATAAACCCAATCTTGGTTATCCAATTCCTTTTTTAAAATAGCAGACAAAACTCCGAGCTCGGATTTTCAATCGGGACAATTGATCAAATCAAGTAGATTTAGGGTAAGGAGTAGACGAGATCCCTCAAACTCACTCGTAGATCAAAACAAGTGATATTTTATTCGCGTCACGAACCATCCCAGAGTGTCGCGGAGTACCGGCCTGTCGTTGACTACGCATAGTCCGAATATCCGCTGTATTGCTTGCGGTTTGTGAGACCGGTTCCTATACCGTAGTAACCTTAGTGGTGTCAAAATATTGCTTTAGTTCTGTACTCACATTTCTGCGTTTAGTAATCGAGAGTAGATTCACTTTTGCTATATAGAACCAGTTAATAATCAAGCGTTGTTTTTCTGAAATACATGATTATTAAGTTGGTTTTCGTTTTTTATTATTAATTATAAGTTAGACTACAGTCCCACTTGATGGTATGCGGTGATGTATTTCTGGGTGATAAAACGCATTAATTTTATATTTTTGATTTGAAGAGTATTTATTATTTTTGTAGTTGTTTTTTTTTTTCAACAATCCGAGAGCAAAATGTATCATGGCATTGTACCGTGAATTTTTCCACACTACATAACAAAATTTAATAAAATTTATAATTAAACACAGCTGATCTCAAAGATTTAATTAAAATTAAGAAACTCTTAAAACCGTTCTCTTAACCATAGTGATTTGAATTCGAATTTGCGAAACTTTTTAGCAAATACTTCATAGCACACTTTTGTTAATATTCTTCAGAGATAGTATTCTTAAGAAAAAACTTCAATATTACCATTCTTACCAGAAGAAAGGCTGATAACTTCTTCCCTGTTCCAAAAGTGTCAGAGCCGTCAACAACAATGGCCTTTCTGCAAAGTTTCTACACTGTGTCCCGTGAAAGTAGTGTCTCCGCGGCGAGACTTTGACTGTGAATACACTATAGGTTTCATATTACTTTTAACGAGTGCACGCTGTCGAATATCGTTTAAAATTTAGCGCAAAAGTGTGGTCAAACAACAGACATTTAATCTTTTTCTATATTACGACCCTTAATTTTTAATATAGGCCGGAATCTATCATTCATTTGTTCGGTTACTGCGAATAACGTTACATAGAAAGTTTTGTGTCTTTGTGCTATTAACGAGTCCATCTTGGGAAAATATGAAACCTTGGTTGGGTGTAACTAACATTGTATAGTTATTATGTGCTGAAGCATTGGGAATTCCATGTATGCAATTGGGTATTCCATTTTAGCATTCCATGTCTGTCTTAATGAGTGACCTCAATATTTAGAATAGCCTGTCCTTGGATTTAAAAAACATTGGCATTCCCTTCTTTTTCTTCAAACCTTTTTCCCTCCGTCTTTTTTATATCTCAACTTTATTTCAGACTCGTCCTTCATTAAAATTTGAATTTGTTAAGTTATATTTTTCTGAAGGAGGCTTTACAATCTTTCAGATGTGGATAAAGAAATGTTTATTCAATAGCGTACCCACTCGCAGGATCATGGATCCGTTGAGTCTTTCAAAGAAGGTAAATCTTAACAGAAGTAAGACGAACTAATTAGAAAAATAATAATCTATAAGGAATTTAAGAAATAAATTATTTTGGGGTAAATTCGGAAAGATGTAAAAAAAAACATTAAACGCCCTCAAACTAGGCGGACCAACGATCTGAACAATACAAGGGAATTCTTTGAATTTAAAAGGATTGGTCATTATAAGCCGAGGTCTATGGTATTGAAACCTTTAGAAATCGATGTTGCTACTTTGTTTATTATGAGAAATTAAGTTCTTGACCCAGATCTATTTCTATTAAATATAAAAAAAGTTGGGGCTAATCCATTCTCAGTCAAATTAATTATCTTAAAATTATGATGATGTAAAGCATTTTCTCGCTTTTAGTCATTATCCAGCGAAACAATCAATATTATTAGCTTTGTATTAATAGTTAATTTGAGAGCTTATGTCAGTTAAATGAGTTATTTTAGTCAAGCACCTGCAGAATTTCAGTACAGGTAATATATGTAGAAAAGTCCTAAGGTAAAAGTCCTTACCCAGTAACAGCATGTTGTGGTAACAATTTTATATGAAATTTACTTATTTTAATGACCTTCTTTATAGGCTCAAAGATAATGTTTACCGTCGGTATTACAGAACAATATTTACCTAATAAGTTTTCGACCCTACCTCTGCCATCATATAAGCGAAGTATGCTTTCAATCATCTCTAATGTATAAATATTTTTTTTGTTCGCAGGTGAGCCTCCTTTGATTACTCAACGATCTTCAATTTCGTAAGTATACGGTGTAATATCTTTTATGGGACCGTATCTTTGAGGTAAAAGGAACATTCGCGAAGATACGTAGTTTTTTCTTGAGAGTCGTTATATTCAAATCTTGGTCCTACATTGGCTCATTTCAAATGCCAGTTTTAATAAATTACTATTGAACTTATATATTTAAGCATATGTTCAATTATATATATTGGCATCCAAATATAATAGATATTTATGCATGTGTGCAGTTATAAATGTTGGCATCCAATTTTTTGTTATTTTTCGGCATAAAATGGTATGCTGCGTAAATTTATTCCTTTAGGAACTAACTTCCCTTTGTTGTTTTGTAAAATACAAGAAATGTTTCGATTCTTAAATGCGTGCTTTTAATCCATTATTGGGCTACTACTGAACACGGGTCTCTTTTCATCACTGAGGAGATCTAGATACTCCACCACGCTGTTCCAGTGTGGATTGGTGGAGAGGTTAATTGCCAACCAAGTGTCACAAGTGTTTAAGCCGCCCGAAGGTCTCCGACGTGGCTTAAAGACTGTTATCTATGGTAACAACCGAGACCATCGGCTTAACATGCCCTTTAAAGCACGGAAACGCTCAAGAAATTTTTGCCACTAGCGATCACCCATTCAGGTACCGACCGTGCTTGCAGTTGATTAACTCGGTCGCTTAGGTTCGACGCGAGCCGCCAGGCTAAGCGCTCGATTCTCAAATGCCAGGCGTATATTTATTAACCATTGCAACAAAGTAGAATTCGGACCTCGAATTCATATACCCTGGATTTGTGTGACTCGAGGTTGCAAAAAAATGTTTTTTGAGATAATAATATTTCGTAATTATGCATTTACGCAATTATCATATCACTCCCTCAAACCACCCAACCTGCTCTAGTTACCGTTACACTTGAAAAAAACTCGGAAATCCCTCTCGCGTCTGTAATTAAACATCACCCTTGCTCTTGAAGGTACGAAGAATACATGCATATAAATGAACCCTGTCCCGGAGTAACCCAGGAGCACTCGACGCACTACCATTATAAGGTGACCCTAGAAAAATTGTGAAGAGATTTATTTATGAAGTCACAGTCAAACATAAAGTTAGACGAGAACTTGAAAGGATGTATTTTGTGTTGAGGCACTTGGTTTTAATTACTGTTTGGATTTTGGTGAATGGCGAAAAAGGTGGCACTGGCGACACATTATCGACTCATTAGGGGACGAGTCTTCACTCTTGTTATTGAAGGGGTTACTAAATGAATTAAAATTCAGAAGTAATTATAGTACTTTCGGCTTAACAACTTATGATAATAATAGATTCAGTAGGTAATTTCTAACCTAATTAAGAAATTACTTATTTTAGCTTTGAACTTTTTAGATAATTTCTTCTTCTTTAAATCGAATGAAATAGAAATTTACTAAAATTATTTTCTTAAACATAGCAACGTTTAGCTAGGGTTCTGATTTGTCTTTATAATAATTTGTAAACTAGCCAAAACATAGCACATGTGTAAGGTTGTTCGTATTGATCCAGCTGTCTAGTTCAACTAAGAGAGTATCAAGGGAAATTTCTGTGTCCACGTTCGAGTTGTAGTATACGATTGGGTTACAAGCAAGCGTTCATCTAGATTTTGAAGAATATTTCTTTCTAGAGTATTTTCGTATCGCATTTGTCGTGTAAGTATTTGGCTAAAGAACAATCTTTGTGCTTTGGTAAATACACAATGTGTCACTGTTTATTTCTTTTCGCGAACATTGTTAACGTCAAACGAGTATTCTATCGGCGTGAAGTTTGCTCTGTTACTGATGAAAACGATGCCTAAATCATTCTTATATTTAAACTCAATCCTATTAAGGATCTTTTGTCCACCTTATGGATGGACTCTTACGTAATAATTACTCGATAGTACATATTGAAATCTTAGTTAATTATTAAGTCATTAATAGTTAACTGGTATTACCTTTTCGTGAAGCCTAATTAACTACTGTCTACTTGCTTGAGTCAGCTTTCAAACGACTCGCCCTGTTTCAGTTGAGAGTTTGAGAGCCAGTTCTTTTTCTGCTTCCTTTTTTGTTGGACGGTAATGCTTTTGGCGTTGCTGATGTTCATGGGTGATGATGACTACTTACTATCAGGTAGCTTATCAGCTCGTTTGCCAAGTTTTAAATTTTAATAATTCATTCGATCATGGTCCAAGATGATTTTTTAATAAAATAAAGGTTTATTTTTCTCGAAACTAAATCCATAATCCTTCTGCTCTGCAGCGTGCTTCAAACTGAGCTATGGGCTCATCAAGCTTTCCTAACAGAACGCTGTAAGTCACCAGTCGATTTAGTCTAAGCAGTAAAATAAAGCGGCAAAATTAAGCGAAGATACCGACAGACCGCTTACATCGCATAAATTAATTTGAGCCGTTGCGGCACTCGGGCCTCGGCTTTACGGATCAAGTTATATTATGCGGAACACGTATATTTTGGCGTATCCCACGCTATATTTTGTCGTCTATGTACCTTTGTTTGACGTAATTAAACGTTGAATACGAAAATGGCTTCCGTTTCATTTTTGACTTTTATTGAACGAATTTGAGGGTAAAAACTTGTGATTTTCCAGTTTTTAACAGATTTAAAAATTTACTTTTGTAATTTTCTTATTCGATATTTAAAAAGTGGATTCAATCTAATACTCCTACTATACTTATCAATCTGAGTTTGTTTGATTCAATGCGCTAATTTCAGAATGTACTGGTTAGAATTGAAAAAAATTTTTTGTGCGGGACAGATTTACTTAGAAAGACTAAAAAGAAATTGTCCAAAAACTTCTGTTGTGTTTAAGAAATTTTACAAAACGCCGTGAGTTATGCATAAAATTCAAGCGATCTCATACTGACACGATGCACGTGATGAAAACATAAAGTAATGATGAAAAACTAAAGTTGATCTTTATGTACAGAGTACATACCGAATCGAGGACGAGTCGCCAGTGTTATAATATATTACGTATGTCTATTGCTATGGTCATAACAGATAGTTCTCTCTCCTGACAAATCCTTAGATTTTCAAGAGAAAAGTACACTATAGCCAATTGCAAGTACCTATAGTCTTCCAAAATGTAACTCTCATTTTATCCTTGTATTAGAATATTCAAAAACTAACAAAAATATTGTCCTATTGTTCCTCCATATTACTATAAGATCCTCTTGTATCAATTGTCGTGATTTTAGTCATGCATACAGTCAATACTATCAGTTTAACGTTTTATTGAAAGACTTCGCGCCCCTTATTTGCGACAGAATATAAAAAGTTAGATATGTTGTGAGTTGCTGTTTCAGCACAGGAGATTACATAAAGCATTTCCAGACGTAAGACTTTCCTCCAATGCGACAAAGTTTGATTGCTACTCGTAGAACGTGAAGACACTCGGCCTACCTATAGAACTAAACGGTAGGTAGTTACTGAAAACTTTGTTATTGAAAAAGTGATCGTTCTCTTATCGGTCGCTATGTGATTGCCAATTTTGGATTGAGATTTGTTCCAATACTGAAATGATTTTTTATCTTAGGAACATTTTTCAAAATTATGTATATGACATATGAGCATCGGGGCTTTCAGACATCCCAAAGCCTCACTTTATTGTTGATGTATATTAATACGAATACCGTATAACCCATGACCTCTATCTTTAGAAGATTGTCTTCTCGAGAAGAAAACGTATAAGACGTTGAAGTATTCCAAGAACTATTTATAGTAGTAGTAGGAGACTTTTCTTTCTTCTCTATTGTCTTGGTCGAGACAACATTAGTAATAGTTTTCGTGTTGCTGAAGTCTACAACCGTCGTCTACTCATAACAAATCTTCCACTGGCTGACGCCAGCAAAGAACTCACGCAAGGAAAGATCAAAATTTTGCCGTTTACGCAATATTGTTTATTGCTGTTCCTCTCCTATTCATCTTAGCGTGATGTTCTATAGCCTATAGCCTTCTTCTATAAATGGACTATCTTACACTAAAAGAGTTTTTCAAATCGGTCCAGTAGTTCCTGAGATTAACGCGTTCAAACAAACAAATAAACCTTTCAGCTTTTTATTATTAGTACAGATATAGATTACTTACATGACCGGTTGTAATAAAAAGCATTATGTTCTGTATAGTCAGTAACACGGTATCCCATTTACATCATCGACCCCGTTTTAAAACACCTCAGTGTCTGTCTGCCTTCCGTTACGCTGCGCAAATACATACATTTGTTTACATAACATGTCTCATCTCATTAGCATGATACTTGATTCGGCCACTTAAACAAGTGTTTGTTAAAAACGTACACTGTGAAACAATAATTCCCCCGAACCACGAATCATGGCACACGCTAATTGTCGGATTTACGTGAAACTTTAAAATCCGAACGCGACAACCAAACTTTCACAATTCAACTTTGGTATTACATTGCACATAACAAACAATACCGTCGAATCTGGCAATAATCTGCTTTATTGCTATGTAATAAGCGCGGCGTTAAATGCGTGAATAAAATTGGCAAATGTAATCCTTGTTTTGACAACTCATTATCGGGACGTCCGTAATTGGCCGGTTGGTTTGCGATTCCGATTCGGGAGCATTCGGGCGTGTTCGGGTGCGTTCGGCGCATACCGATCGTTTGTTTGCGGAATATATCCCGCCGTTTGCACAGCTGATTGAAGCTGATTGCGTGAGATGAGGTCGCGTTACGCGTTCTAAATCTATAATGTTTCGATTTATATTCGAAACTTGTAATGTTCGTTTTTGGTTACCTTGTTTGAAACGCTGCTAAGATTTATATTAGTAGGTACAGTGATTTATTGATCTCTGGTTGAGGTAATTGAACGTTCGCTTTAACTTTATAGGTTGCCCAGGATCTTTCAATATACAACTTTGGGGGTAGACTTTTGGGTTTAATTCCAAACTGTCAAAGTATTGAATAGATTCGGCTTTATCGTAGGATATCGTAGGACTAGAGTCTTTATATGCCGTATCAAAAGGTGGACTGGTTTGTAGTGTATGTGTAGTAGTTTATTAATAAGAATTACAGATTAACATAGAAGTTGAAGTGATGG
>DWJN01003521.1:0-13511 GCA_018248895.1 Carystus phorcus | reverse complement strand
TTGTAGTAGTTTTTGACTTTCGTTAAGTGAGCTGTAAGTTCCTAAGACGAAATAAATAATTTGACTTTGACTTTGACCGTTCAATACTAATAATATCTAATCTTTATCAAGGCCATCACTGAGGGACCCACTTAATTCAGGTAAACATAGAAAGGCAAGGTAATTTGATTCATAAATCCTTATAATAGTTAAGTAAATGGAATCTGAAGGATAAAAACCAATTCGTTTTCACTAACGGTCTAAACGATTTTTTAATGGACTTTAATATATTTCCAATCGTACGCTTAGCTTGCCGTCGGTGATTTCAATTTGAATTACACGGGTTTTTTTTTTCGATGAAAATCAAACATTAAACTCGGATCTCAATTTGAATGACGTCAGTGGAATTAAGTGAGAGTACAGTTTTGATCATTTTCTATCCTCAGTTTGATTTAAAATAAAAATATTTATTATTTTGCTTTAATTTTTTTGTTTTATAAAATTGGGGAATTGGTGGTACGGTCATGTAATGCGGAGGGATGAAAGTCATATTACGAGGGAGTACTATATTTGAAAGTGGACGGATATAAGGATAGAGGTAGGCCGAAGAAAAGATGGATGGAATGTGTGAGGAATGAAATTTGTATGAAAGGTGGAGCTGACGAAGGACAGAGATGAATGGAAGAAGAAGACATACTGCCGACCCCAGGTAATGGGATAAGAACAGGGAGATGATGATAAAATTGGGAAAATGACATAATCGTTAATAAATAAAAAATAAAATAACTCGCAACATCAAAATAAAATCTTGCAAAATGAGCTATGATTCTTAGAAGTAATTCTTTATTAAAGATCCCCAAACGCATTGAATTTTAAAATTCCAAAACTGTCATATCAACTATTGAGCGACTTACGTTTATTAGTGACACTAGAAATTGAAGCGAAGTAAAGTCACTTAGAAAATGACTTGGATAGTCTAACACGTGCCTTTAAAACAGGTGTAATGAAAATGGGAAATAAAGAGCGTCTTCTAAGCAATCTCACTATCCACGCTCGGCGCTAAGCACTGGCTGACTTCCAACCGTGTCAGCGCTATTATCTTCTTGTTAACGACTGCTGACTTAGTTCGATTCTCGCTTGTGAATTTAACACTTTATTTATTTACACTTTTTACCACTATCTAGTCGACCACTGGTTTAAGCGGAAAACAGGAAACACGATACGATAACTCGTAAGGCTTAACAGCCTTCAACACATTAATGACCCATTATTGAGTACTTGCCTCTCCTCATTACTGAGATCTAGGGCATAGTGTACCACGCTGCTCCAGTACGAATTGAGAGGTTAGTAGTCAACCTAGGTGTCGGAAGATTTTAAGCGGCAAGCAGGCCTCCGACATGGCTTGTTCAATGCTGTTTACGATAACAACCGGGACCAACGGCTTAACGCCTCATAAGATCAGAAACACTCAAGAATTTTTGCCACTAACGGTCACCCATGCTGACTGACCGCACCCGCAGTTGTTTAATACCGCCGATCGCATTGGTGCATCGCGAGCCGCCGGGATATAAGCGGTTTTGGACGATTTAATAGATGATAGTCTAGAATTAATCATTTATGACTTAATAGCCAACCACTAGGTCTCAGTCAACAGTTACTGATAATAGTAATAAATTAAGTATTTAGCAAATTATAGCTCCCTCGAAAATTCCCGTGAAACAGATAGTATACGAACAGTCCATTGAAATACTTTCTCTTTAAAAAATTTCAAGTCAATCCATTTACTACTATTAGAGTTTTCCGTTCAGAAATTTTTATATTGATATTACTTTTTCCCCGAGAAATGGTAGCAGAATAAAAAGCAAATAAGTGTATCGCTATCGATATCACAAGCAAATTTATTTGTATTCAAACATTAACTTCGGTTACAATATATCTGACCTCCAAAGACAATCGTGTGTACTTCAGTATCGAATAAATCATTTGTGACTTTGATAATTATTATTCATTATTCATGTTGGTACTCAGATTTCCTGTCGTCTGTCAAGTCGTATTTAAATAATACTCCGTGTTGTTGTGCCCTGAAAATATATTTCATATTTTCTTAAGCGAAGTAAGTGATTTCTTGTTTTTCTTGCGTCAGCTTCACAAATTACATTGTTTCTTGTCAAATGGAAAGTTGACGCTTATATTGCCTTTGTGGTGACGTGTAAATAACATAAAACGAAAAGTAGCGGTCTAGATTCCGAAAGTGCATGAATATTCATTAAATTTTTGCCACCTGATACAAAAATATTCAAATGAGATTTTGTTGTAAACTTGAAATATTTATAAAATGGCTGAGAGTAAAATTTGTTTGAGGTACAATTATCACTAATATATAGTTGAATAATAGAAGCCATTAAAATTTTAAAATCTCAACATGCAGTGAAGAATATTACTTGGAAATAAATGACAAACAAAACGATGAGCAACGTAACATATCATCGTAGTTCAAGGACATTTGTACGAAAGGTACCGATGCGATTTCAGTCTAAAAAGAAGAAAGAAATACTGTCAGGTTTAAGAAATAACGGTAGATTAAATAATTCATTAATTGATATTAAGACAGAATGTTCCTGAGTGATTTAGATTAGTAGGTGAATGACCGATAGTGGCAAACATTTTTAAAGCGTTGTTCCACAGGCCACATTAAAGCCAAATACATACATCGCAATAAATGCTTCGAATTTTATTACTCTTACAAGCAGTTTCCTATCAAAACTTATTAAGTAATAAGGCACATTTATTTGAAAAGATGCTCTTGTGTGCAGTTTCTTTTTCTTCCTACAGATTTTTATAAAGTGGTACTTTGCAATATTTTGCCTTTCATTTAAGAAAATCTTCTGACAACTTCTATTAATTAAGTTTATTCATTTGGAGTATAAAAGAGGCAATTAGCTTTTTCGTGTTTGGCTAATAATTTACCTAGATTTTAAACGACATAGCGTACTAGCTATTCCCAAAAAAAATAAAGAAAAGTCAGCAATACATTCACACATATTCATTTTGATTCTGTTAATGAAAGTACTATTGGATATATGAATATGGGTAGATCTTGTCCCATAGATCAGCAAAAAATCAACATTTTCAACAGTAACTCATTAACCAAGTGTGCGATCGATATGACTTTCAATATAAAACCTTTGTAAGAGAATTATGAACAAAGCCTCTAAATACATTAGTGCTCTATCTCTCACCATTTCAGAGTCCATAAAGGGCAAATGAACAAGCAAAAAATATTTGAATCTATATGATGTAAATCATTAAATTCTCTCATGTTGCGAAATAGTGCTCTAATGTAAGAGTCAAATCATAATTCTAATACATACTTAAAATGCATACAAGAACTTCAACAAGTGAATTGACAAAACCAGCATAGTTTAACCAAAAATTGTATATAGCTGCATCCGATATTGTGTACTTTATGCAATGTGAATAGGGTTGAATAGATACGATTTTCTAACTTTGTATTCAAGTATGGTGTAATGCAGAAGAGGAATGCGGGAATAGTTTATTGTTATTTTGAATATATAGGTAGATTTACCGTCAGTTTCTAAAAGGCTTATCAAAATATTGTGGAACTAACAGGCATGCTTATTTAGTAGCTTTTTTAAATCATTCTGAATTACTGAACGTTGATTGGACAATAATATATATTTTTTAATTTTTGTCATTTTTTGTATATGTACCCACCCAAAAATTACGTAAACTTCTTGGAAAAGGAAGTTTTATTTATTTCATTCAAAAGCTTTGTCAGCTCTATGCTTGGATGGAATGTGTACCGAAGAATGATAAAACGTAAGAAGCATATGTTGATTTAAAATTAGTTTTAAAATCTTCATACAATAGAGATGTAGGGTACCTGAAAATTGCTCACTTTAAGAATAGCACATTGTGCACGTTCAAGTGGTAAACAGGTTGTGTTGTGTTTTAATTAACACGAATTGCAAGCCTTAAAATGTTTTACAAATTTTACTAGAATGCAGTTTCCTCTGAATTGCGCCATACCCAATTTGGCATGTCGCCAGCCGCAGCAGCCTGCGGAAGCCGCGATAGACACATAGAAATAAAGGAATAGAGGTTGTTCATTGCATTATATAGTATAATCCGATGGGGTGTCGGGGCTTACTAATAATTTTATAGCAGAGCAAGTTGTATCCGCGATATGATCTGGTTCTGAAACTTTGAGAAGTGATTTGTATTACCGTTGTTATGCATATCAATAGAAGCGTTGATAGCCTCGCTGCTTGATCCTATTTGTTCGACAGATTTAAGTAACTGTCTGCGTGGTTGGTATCTGGATGGGTCATTTTATATGATGCCATCAATTTATGAACCTATTGTTCACAATAAAGAATCTTTGACTTTGACTTTTGTGATCGCTAGTAGCAAAAACTTCTTAAGGGTTTCCGTACTTTGTAGGGTACGTTAAGACGTCGGTTCCAATTAATATCAAAAATTACGGTTGTCAAGCAATGTCGAAGGTTTCGGGTGGCTTTAACTTCCGAGAATTATGTTGGCCAGTTTGTGGCCGCACTGAAGCAACTTGATGGAGTATGCTCATGACTTCCTCGGTCATGAGGAGACCCGTGCTCATTAATAGACCATCAATGGGTAGAAACTATGCACTGTAACAATAACCATAATGTTTTTTTTTATTTATAAATGCATATTCAAATTAATATATTAATTATTTTTTAATGTCGAATTTTGAACAAAAATTACTAATTTTTCCTACTAAGATACTGATACATCTACTAAAATATTAATTAAATAATATTATATAAATTAATCACCACTCAAGTTATAAATAATCTGAAATCCTTAATTAGTAAATGAAAAGAAAAATCCGTGCATCCTTTTTATAAACATTAATTCCAATATTTCGGTTGATCGCTTGTTTTAAGTTTAACTGAAACAATTTAAAATAAATCATGCAGAACTGAAGGCAAACAATTCTAATATTGACTTGACTGATTTTTTCCTTGTGATATTTCTTTTACATTCCCGACAATACGAAAAGACGCAAACGATAAAGTGCCTCAGAGCTGGTCCTTTACTAGATGAAATAAATCACACGGCGTGTCAAAGGGTTCGATTGTGAACCCCTTTTTAAGCTCCAAGCTTTTGATAAGAACACTTCTAAGTAATAAAATGTCAGAGATAAGAAATTTCATATCTTTTAACAGTCTACGGTAATTTGTTCGTAAACAACTCTCGTTTAATTTGATTTATGAGCAGATAATATAATTTGAAGCACGAATATTTTCTTAATTTGGCATTTTGATTTGTATGCAGGTGTGTGTATAATTGTAGACATTATAACTTTAGTACTTATCTTCATAGCATAGATCTTCAGAACATGTATTGATTCTAATTTGGGACATAGACCGAAAATAAAGGTTGCTAGAGCGACACGCCGCGCTGCACTGTACCATAAAAAAACTTTTCTTTTTCTTATTAACTCCTGATTAGATGTCAGTAAACTTTACATTACTCCAACAGATGACAAATGAGATGAGCCATCCAAAAGTGTTGATCGCTATTCGTATGAAGGACTTCAATGATTTATTTCCCATTACGAAGACATCAACTGGGTCCTAGATATTGCAATTAGAACATGTTAAAAATTCATGGTAATTTCTAGAAAAACACTAAGTTGATTAAGAAATCTAGAGAAAAATTAAACTGGGTGACAAAGAACGTAAAAACATCAATGAGGATGGCAAACCTTTTGCCTTTTATTGCCTGTTGTTCAGTAAGGTGGAACAAGACCAAAAAGAGATTACCATGATCTTTACTTCAAAATTCATAAATCTCCTTGTACTTATTCATGAATCTCCTTGTTATTAAATCTCCTTCTTTTTCAGACACCTATCAGAAAATAATATTTGAAACACTTTTCGTTTTGTGACCATGAAATATCGAACTTAATAAAAACCCACGTGGCAATAAAGTTAACTTCTGCGTCTTATCGAAACCTAGTTACAATTTTATAGATATTCGTTGAGAATAAAATGACGGCACTGAAGGAATATAGTTTTCTGGGTATAAATCTTTAAGGGTTAGGGAAACTAATAAAATTTCCTATCGGAAGCCGTGTCCGATCCGATTTTATAGAGGATTGGAGATATTCGTAGTTGAGTGAAAACTTTTGTAGTGTGTTGTTGTTTTCAGTTAGAATCTAAACAGTCGGAGTGGAAATTAGAGTCAACAGAGAGGCGAAATGAATAAGTTCTCTTTGAACCTCTCTACAAATCTAAATACTGAGCAACTAAAATCAAGCCTGAAATATTGGAATGAGTTTTACGAGTAGTAATAAGTAATTAAAATGATATGAAAGATTTTACAATGACACAAGTACTCACTTTCTTTTTGCCAGCTAGCTTAAACAGGTATATTTAATATTATTATGTGACGACCACTAAAAAGGAATTGGGGAATCTAATTTTTAGATACAACCTAGCTCTCAGAGCTCTTAAGTTAACTGATATAACGTGTTTAGTATGAAAAGAGCTTTCGTCTCTGTTCTGTGAAGTTTACTATATAAATTGATAGTTACAGTGTCCCGTTAAGTGCTTACTGCGCTCCAATCTCAAGGTATGTTTGAGCAATTCAATTATCCAGTTCAATAACCAGTGCAATGCCTTCTGCATAGTTTGCGCTGGCACAAATTAAGCGGGTGTAATGTGCCGTTCTGCTTACGGGTAATTAGCCGAACAGCATTTTGGCTTTTTGCCACCTACAGACCGTGCTGCGGTCTGTGTGCACACAACTTTATACAATGTTTATGATCGCCGATCTTTGAATCTTTGATTATTTTTGTTTTGCTATAAAAATATATCTTTAAACGTAATAATTTAATTTCTTAACGCAGTCGAATCTGTATATTTTTCTTTCTATGGTTAGCTCTTTTATTGATCTGTTAGTATAGGATGAATTTTTAAAACTGAGTTACTCAAACTTCTACATAGCCCGTTTGTTACGAATAGATTTATTACTGTCTGTAGGATTTGCTCTCCTGAAAATACTCTATAATTCTCAAAGGTGTGTTGAGTGCGCCAATCCGGTTTGAACTAGCTTGAACAAGTTTTACCTTTATAATATTAAAGGAGATCTAATTGAAGTAGGCGGGTTCTGAATAGTGATGATAAAATCTAAGACTACAGGCTTAAATAAAAAAGTTAGCGATTAAGACCGTATTCAACTGATCAGAATAACTATACCTTTAATACTTGACGAATGTTCAAAGATCTCTGTTGACGGTTTGGGAGCAGGTGGAAGTGAAGAAGTTGGTAACAATATGATAGGACTTCATGTATAGTTTATTAAATCATTAATAATTTGTCATCAAATAATTAATACCCTACTGCCCGCCTACCTAGCTGATACCCACTTACTTGTGTCAGCCGCCAAAAGACTCGTCATCCTCCGATTGGGGCTTTAAGAGTCAATTACATTCTTGGTTGATAACATGTCTGTAACGTTTTGTATTGCTGTTGTTCATGGGAGATTCTAACCAGTCACTATCACGCTAAAAATAAAACGTCAAGTAAAAAATAATGTGCAATTTTATAAGGTGCAATTCAAGATTTTATATGAACAACATTCAAAATAATTTATTCACCGGATAACACTTACAAATGTTTGGTCGAGTTCACCCTTAGTGGACTTAGCTTGCACTAACTGCCATTAGGCAACATGACCTCGCAATGTCTGCAGGATTTTGTTTCCAATTTAATATGTTCGAAACAACGACGGAACGTAACACGATTTTCCTCGCTTCTACCGGAGAGATGAAAGTTAATATTTTAAAAGCACTGCGAATCGTTTGTCTGGCCATGAACAATTTTCTTCAAAGGGGAATACAGTAAATGGGAATGTAAGTTAAACAGTAGCAGAATTATTTGGGTACTAAAATATACAGTACACTAGAGACGTTAGGCGTTTTAACTTTGCGAATGCGAATATAAATTTTTACTTCTAGTATTCGCGAATGCGATTGTTTTGATCTGGTTCGGTAGATTCGTTGTGTTTTATTTAGAGCTGGAGAGTCTATATTTTCTATTTTTCTTCCTTCTTTGTGGCCGACAACTCACCGATGATTCTCATATCGATGGGTGATGGGTCAACGACTTACCATCAAGTGGTTCAGCTGTTCGTTTATCATCTACATACATTCACGCCCTTTTCCCTTTGATAGGTAGTGACCACTTTTTTTTTTTATTATTTATTTATTACAAAATCCACAGCTTTTCATTACAAGACATAACATTTTTTCTTATTAACTACGTGTTTAGCCAATTATGGATTTACATTTTTCGTTTAGTATGAGAATATATGAATTAGTAGACTTGATTCTAGTTGATTCCAGCTAGAAAGACAGAATCTCGACATGATAGGTGGCGCTGATGTTTAGAATAACTAACAGCAAATCAATATTACAAAGACAGAAATAACAAAAGAAAGAAAACTAGGTACATTGAACTTCCGCATTTATACCTGAATTCACCGAACTAAATTTTGTTTAGAATATCAGTTTTATTTCAATAGCCAACGCTACTTGTAAAATAACAATATCGTCAATCGAAAACTACTTTTGAGTTAAAGAATTCTAATCCAGTACTTTAAAAACATTAAATGAATGTACGATATCATTTACTCATATCACGTTTGCATGTCATGTTTTTGTTTCCATTATCATACCGAAATGTGTTTTATCATGAATGGCAGAAGAAACACACTTCTGTGCACGTATGTCCTCACTGTTACTACTTATTGACGCACTCATCATCACGTTATTCACATTTATTTATGTTAATTTTATTGACCACAATATAAAAATATAATACAATTGGCAAACTTAATGCTGACTACATTCTTTCTCTACAATCAGAACAAAAACCAAACCGCAGTGTTTAGACGAGTCCAAAAACTTCACAACAGACCAAAGACTGTAGGACTGACTATTGAATTTATTTATACGTATTAAAGCGAGTACACTATTCCAACGAAGGCAGCGATAACCAAAATCTCATACACCCTTATCTACTACAAGAAATCAGAACAGTGTGATTCAGCTTTGAATTTTGTAGCGTCATCTCTTAAAACATAAATAAACTAATTATGACAATGCCAAAGAAACTATAGAGATTTTACATATAATTATTATTCTTAAACACATAGCGGTATGACAAAGAGGTCGAATTAAAAATTAGTCGTGTATACGAAGTGACCTCTTTGACGAGGTCAACAATATGAACAATGTCACGTTAGGTCAGGCACCGTCACGAGGGAACATCACTAAATTGGCGGTGACCAAAAAAATGGCAATCTCCACACGCCGTCTCTCGGAGGACAGACAGACATTATTGCATTGCTAATACCAGCTACAGTCGCGCCGCGAATGACATCAAACGAAACGCACCGCCTTTATAGGGTTGTCGATTGTCGAGAATATTGAGAAATAAGTTATCGTTTTTATTAAAGCAACGAGTTAATTTAACATTTTGTATGTTTTATATTACTGATACATACATGCAACTATTAGAACGTATCACTGGTTACACGTTTAGATTGTGGCACGTCGAAACAGGCAGCATATCTATGCTTTATATTCCACATTTAACTGGTTTATTTGGTCCTACAAACCAGTATATAAGTATACGTAATATTTTCTTCAACTTATACAACTACATTTTAATCCCAAATACTTTTTCTTTACCTTACAGTAACATCAGCTGCAGGAAAACGTCCCTTTTTATATCTATTACAATAACATTAACTACATAGAAAATAACAAGGAATTTATTTAAAATAATAATAACCTTATGTATCCAACAAAACAACAAAAAAGTTTTGTTTCTAACGATAAACTTAAACGTATCTACCTACTGACATAGGTAGTAATATTTTTTGTGAACCCTACCGGTCCAAAAGTGCGCACTCGAGTTATGCTCAAGTTCATTGGCGTCGCGCATTATGCGCACGCGATCACCAGTGTGCGATAAGCGCCGGGGTGCGCGTGTGGAATCCGCCTAACCGCCCAACAAGCGATCACAATCGCAATAGGATACGAAACTCGTCTTTTTACGTCTTTCTTTTTCTCGTGAACCACCGCAAAGGCGCCGCCGCGACGCGAAGAAAGCACCAACATAGTTCCCGGAACCTTTGATGTTTCATTTAATTTTCTAGTACACATTGAAGACTGTATTGAACAAATAACAGTATAACTTCTGATTATTCGTAACTGCAATAGTTACGACTTACGAGTATGACTGCGTCGCAGCCGTTTGGTAACAAGATCAGTATCGACAATCGCCGGAATAATCCATGGGATGCGATGAGAATAATTGCTAGCGCCGAATATCAATGGTATTACATAGGGGAATCAGAGCACAGCCACCTGCAATTTGGAGGACATTGTCATACGAATAAATTGATTTAATATAAGTGTTATATAGAACTATAGAATAACAAGTTTCTACTAAACGTAAAAATGGGAAACGAGAACAATATTCTAAAAGTGCGAATTGCTAACAATGCTTGTATAACAAACGTTTGTAGAAACGTACATGTTCAATTGCGTATTTACCAATTTAACTAACATTACAATTACTTTTGCTGAATGAGAGAACATTATGAGGAAAGCTGCACATCTGAGTTCTTCATATCCTCAACTGTGTGTTAAGTTCGTCAAATTGATCATAATAGTGAACTATGCCTTCATCACCTCTCATGCCGAACAATCCAACCGTAGCGATCATTTTAATGAGTGCATCTCAACGCGTAGGTATCGGTTACTAATGCAATTCCTTACACCGCAAACGATAAACAAAGTGACTTGTTTCTTGTTTACGCAGACGTCAGGTAGGCGAGACTGGACTAGATTAGCGTTTCATTAAACAACTATCATCATATTTTACACAAGTCCAAACAGGATAATTCTTACATAAAATATGCGTCGGCAATGTTAACTAGTACTAATTAAGACCAACAGATTTTCTCCACCCAATAAGACCATGACATTAACATGTTTAAGACAGTTCCCTCGTTATTTTTGTAACATACTTTCACATTACCCGTGCGGGTAAATGACCGTATTGAGTTGATCAACGCAATGCTGTCAAGAAGTTATTGTAAGATCGCTGTAGACACATTTTCAATAGCTTTTTTAGCTGGGGTGTAAAATCCATAGAGTTCCGTATGTGCTACCGTTCAAATAATTAAGAAAAAGCTTCCGGATTCAATTATCGACTGTTTTCATATCGCATAATGTCCCGGCAAGGTTTTACAAGAGATGTCAAATATAACCACCGTGATGTATTCAGCAGATGTAGAATACGAAAAGGCCTCTGGAATTTTTAATGATACGACTTTCAACCAAGATGGTCATTGCTAGCTGATCCATTACGATCGTCATAAGCTGCTAATATAAGATAAGATTCAACGCTTTAAGGATATAAATATGCTGGAATAAGAAGCCCGTAAACAGTAACACTTGATCTAAAATATGGGGTCGACTGCATGAACAGTTTTTTCGCCGAGCTCACAGTAAACCGGTTCATAACTGGAGACCGTTAAATATACATTAATTTATGTAGCCCCCTGAAAAATGGACCCCTTACGCAACCCATAATCCGCCCACACACCCATAAAATAAACGGACACCCGCCTTCACACGGCGCCGTAACTCAAAAATATCGGACATAAATTGATCTCCTGTTGTTTTCGACAATTTTATAGAAACCGATATTCTCATAAATGGCCTCACGTCAGCCCGTGAATTATGTGTCGATATTTAAGCGATCGGATTATGTTTTCGTGGAGAGAAATCGATTTGACAAATGCAGCAAATAACACGCCCACTTCAAAAATTCATTAAGTTTCATTTTTTGTTATGCATACTTTTCTATAATTTATATTAATTTATTATACTGGATGTTCATGAATTAAAACATAGGTATCTTTTAAAACCCTGGAGCAACGTGGTGAAGCTCTAGTCCTCTTTATTAATGGGGAAAGGCCCGTGCCTGTAGTGAGAAATTAAGGGAAGAAGGCAGACAACTTTTAAAAACATAAATGAGAATATAAATAGGTTTGAATATATATAAAAAATATATTCGTTTTTTACATATTAATATCATTGAAATAATTGTATTTATTCACCTGAAGATTCTCCATATAAAAAAATGGCTAATTTCAATCATAACGAGAATCAATTCTTAGTCAAATAAACAGGAATACACACCTTCCAATACTCTTGCGAACATGCTTCGGAAATCTTTTACAAAATGGCAAGTTGTTACAACCGGTACCACAACCGTTCTAGTAACCCGCCACCTCAACCCCAGAAGTATGTATCGTCGCTCATTCGGATACGATCGAGCTTCAGATTCAAAATTTCAAGATTGTCAGGTGAACATTGCATCCGTCCCCGATGGCCGGAGTAAATCACGTGGGTGGCGGAGGAGTAGGCGCACGGCGGTCGCGCTGATAATTTATTCAGATACACGTGCTCGAGATATACGAGAGCATGGGAAGGTAACGGCCGAATAGATATTATTGTAGGCGCGAATAGGGAGAAAGTTCGGATAGACGATAGACATTGGAAATCGATGCAACATGGCAACTCGGAGGCGATAAACATTAAACCGAATCGGTTGCGTAGCGGCCGCCGATGTTCCGGCCCCGGGTATAATTCGCGGCATTAAATGACAATACGGATAATATTAAGCCCCATTTGTCCAACTATCGAGAGGTGAACGACGAGTTAGTGCGGGTAAGGCCATGTTCAATGTACGTAGCGTGAGCGAAGCCGTAAGTGTTATCCGTGGCATTATAAATAATTTCTTATTAACATAACGAATAAGAACCAGTCATAATTGAGCACTGAAATCAAATATCATGTAGTTTTACATTGTCCAGAAACACCTCAATGCTTCCTCATTACTTAACATGTATTATGACATTAATACAGTTAGGTATAAATGCACAATCATAAAAGAATCTTACTAGTAATCTGATCAGAAACAAAGTGGAATCAACGTGGAGGATATCCAAGACTTTACACAGGAACTTTGCAAGACGCTCTCGTCAAAACAAATCAAACGCGCATCGCTCATTGCACTCGCTAGGGCCGCAGCGCATTAGCCCAGTAATTTGACTTTGTAAGTCGATAATGAATAAAATACAGTTGATCGGAAACAGCGACACTAACGGCGCTGGAGAACATTGGTGTCGCATTAGGGTATCTGACTACTCGCTCACTCGCACTTTCTAGCCCACGATCTCTCCACGGGATATTGTACAGACAAGGGATTTCTTTCATCTAAGGACCTCTTTGGAAAAACAAAACTAAATTGTATAAATGTAGATATACTGTTACTGAGAATTCTATAAAGATTCTACCGTTTTATATCACTACATAGTATAAAACAAAGTCGCTTTCTCTGTCCCTATATCCCTATGTATGCTTAAATCTTTAAAAC
>DWJN01003520.1:0-13511 GCA_018248895.1 Carystus phorcus | reverse complement strand
ATAATAGTGCCTTTTCATTGGAAGAATTTCTGCCATTCCTGATAAACTTGATTAGTAGATTATGTATGTAATTCGATTTCATATAATATGTTGACTGAATCTTTTCTTCTTAACAGGGTCCATTTTGACTTTGGACTTTAAATTAAGAAAGTATCGACACATGTGAATCAATTGTGCGTACCTTGATTTCAGATCTGAGCGGTAATATGGCGATGAGCCACCACAGCCACTGGGGCCCGTCGGTCCGCTCCCACCAGTCCTCGCTCGAGTGGAAGTGCGGCATCGCGCCGAACGCCGCCTCGATCTCAGCGCGCACCGCACGATTCATACTCTCGAGCCACACGAGCGCCTTGTACGATATCTGCGTCGCCATCATACGCAACTCCCACACCACGTCCTCGTTTGGCGTCACGTCCACCAGAGGCTGAATACGAGCCACGTCGCATCTGCAATGACATAAACTCAGTCGTATTGCCATTGTATTGTAGCTTCTAAATGATTAAAGTATTCTTAATAATCTAAATAATTTGATAACCATGTGTTTTAGACCGTATTCAACGTCTCACGGACCGATAATGACGTCAAATGTTTCCTTACATTAGTAAACTGAAAAAATTTACAAGTTAGCTTTTGCACAGCCGAATAAGCGTCAAATTTAGGTTTTTTTTTAACCCAATCCCATTAACGCGTACCTCAACCAGGTACGGTATTTAAGGTATTACAGGTATTTAAGTCTTTCATCATACAGATTATTAAACTATGTAACGTACGTCTCGTAAGGTTTTTTAGTACAATACTAAAATACGTCCAAACCGATGGTAGGTACTTAGCGTGTCGTCTGAAGCAAAAGCGCTCAACACATATTAATAATGGCGGTCACCGCTTCGATCAGTTACAATTATTACAACGTATAATAGGATTCTGTTGATTTTACTACAACGCTTTACTACGGATTACGCTTTGAATAACATAGAAAACAGATCGCAACAAAAACAATAAAAATAATGATAAAATCAGTGTTACTGTGAACATTCTAGTTACATTGTAGTACAAACAATAACACAATATTAACGACAGTGATCTCTTTACTCACCCGTCACGCACGTCTCTCTCGATGACTCTAAACCGGGATACACCCACAGTGGACAGAATAGAACGTCCGTCCTCTAAATGCACGCAGTCACACACTTCTAATACCTGTGTGATGCAGACAAAACACATATGTTTTAAATTTCGTTTTGAAATATTTATTTTCATTTAAGTATCATTTTAGTTTGTAAATATAGTTGTTAAATATTGCTGTAGTAAATTATTGGTCTAGGGTCTGTTTATGAACCTTTTGTCGTTGTTTTAAGAGTCCTAGCTGACAAAGATAGTTTCATAGGATGATTTATGAGAAACGTTGACACGATCTTAAATTACTGATCCTATAACTTCTAAATCCTGAGGGTATCCTACGTAAACTTCTCAATTGTTTACCTGACCTCTCTTTACATTCCGTCTCTAACTGTTAGCTGTCTGTTGCTTATGTAATAATAGAAGATCAAAAGAGTTCTGCCACGTAAGTAGTCAAGTAGCCCTCAATGGTCCTATGTTCTGTGTTCATTATTCTTAAAATGTCATAATTCTGAATTTGTAAATTACCAAGCATAGGTCCCTTCGTATTACACTGCGTGACTTTGAACTTATAAATGAGAACAATATATAAACAGGTGTGCATATAATTAAGACGGGCGAAATTTTTTTCTTAAACGAAATTCTATATTACGAGTACATGCAAACATGGATCGTTGTTATACAACATTATGAAATGGTCGGAATAAAACTACTACTGTTCTATAGATATGGTAAATGTATATGTTGTCACTAAGTGTATAGATATAATTAAATGTATGACTCCTGTTTATAACACTCTCGAATTGAAAATAAACTCTGTAGATGAATGATCATGACCCATATACAAGAAGAGACCGCAAAGCCGTTAAAACACTTTAGTATTAGTACCGATAATAGTGATTAAAATTTCTTTTGATCGTGTCACTGAAATGTAATTTATGACTTAATTTTAATTTTTTCATATGCACACTGTAAATTTAGAGTATCGGCACTTCGTTCGGACAGCTTTTTGATTAAAAAAGAGGGATTCCTAGGCCACATCCTCCGAAGTAAGATAACAGGTGCTAAAGTCAAAGTCAAAATGAATATTACACAAATGTGCACTTTGGTGCTTCTAAGTTTTAATGTTTCTTCTAAAATTCAATAAAATTCATTTCCAAATTATAATAAAAGTTTCTTAATAATTCGAATTACTGTACCAAAATGTCTTGTTCTCAATAAATTTATAAAGTAACTTTGACAATGGCAATGACCTTGAACATTTGTATTACATGTATTAAACACAAATCAAAAATTAAATATTACTTCTTTCCGATTATGACACACAACTGCTCAAAAAATGAAAAATGCCACACAACAACTGGCAACTTACTCTACTCTTAAATACATATTTTTAGTCAGTAAAACTACAGAAATTTACCGTTCCGTAGTCGGAGTACGAGCGGTCACGTTCATAGGCGACCATGCCGAATTTCCGCGAACCCGACTCCAAAATGCGTCGTATCATCAACCAGTAACGGGGATCGAAGATGAACAGAGGGCATGGTATACTGGAACAAAAGATTATTTATAACAACACAGGTCAAGGACCAAAGGGTCACAGGGCGAAAAGGAAACGAGGGACCCGCATTGTTAGCAGTTCTCCCGACACTAGGACACTTGTCACGATCGTTTTTAAAAGGAGGGCGGTAGATAGCCGGGCGGACAAAATCTTCTACCATCATTCATGAGTACTGTTGGGATAAAATTATACGGTACGTGGAGTCGAGGATTAATGAAGATCAATGACCACAAATGTTTTCTTACTTTGTACATACACTTATATCAATTTAGAATCGATTATAAATAATAATAAATGTCAACCTTTTGACAGAGATTTTGTCTATATGATGACGTGATAGACCGAATCAAGAAGTATAATCTAATGCTTTTCCAATTTAGAAGTAAGCCTTCATATTTGAATCCGTTCACTCGCTATAACAACCTTTATAACATCTTTAACAACTTATAGTACGATACGACATTGGTTGCATAATTAAACAACGTAACTGATTTACAAACACGGTCGACTCCAATACTCTAAAACGGCTACACTAACTAATGTTACTTATTTAATCACATTATATAAACAGAACAAATGATATGGTTTGTTGACAATAACATGACACGACATAAAAGGCATTATCTGTTATGTAACAATAAAATTGTTCATTGTGTCTTGTACAAACATGACAAGTGCATGCATAATGGACGACGTCCATTACAGGCGCAGTACTGTGTGCCGAGCGGGCTGCGTCGTATACCATGTTATGTACGCTGTTGTTTTCTCAAATAATATTTTCAATAACAACGTGAGTATTAGTTCAGGAACCGATTGTAAAAATAACTTATCAACCACACTGTTCCATCATAGATTGCTGGAGAGCAAATCTCAGTGTCGGAGTTATTAGACCGCTAGTTATTCCCTATGCCTTTGCTGCTAACGACAAGCGTCCATTATTTGACGCGTCCTTCGGAGTGCATGACGCTCTTAAACCCCAGAATATCATTGCACAATTTCTAGCACAGTTTGAACAAATCAATTTTAAAATGACTGATTACAATATTGCAGTGGGTATTGTAAACTTTGTTCATATAACAGTACTGTGTACGATAATTTCGTTATCGGCGTTATTAATTTACGTGATTGAATCTTTTTTCTTTCGTTTGAAATGAATACTTGCAAGCGTATAATTACGGGGATCACAAGGCCTCTTATTAAGACCCACTGGGCCCTAGTTAGCCTAGCCTGATCAGGACATCGATGCTAATGGGTACGGTGAACAGATTCAACATTACGCTATAGTCTAGATTACAAACAAAGAAGTGCCACGCTAAGCATTTTTTCAAGTATTGTTGCGAGATTACTTTTAAAGAAAACTGACAATCGAATCTTCGTAAACATTAGAAAAACCAAAGACATTGTGGGCTTGTAGGTTACTGATGCGTTATTGACCAAGTAAGACGAGAAATGTAAGAAATAGTTTTCTCAAGCCGGATAACGGGTGACCCAAGCAAGAGTTAGTTAAGTAGACTTTATGAATAGTTAATAATATCAATAAAAATATTTATGACTTGAGAATAACATTGACATTATTATCCTTATGCGAAACTGTCATCAAGCTTGACAGTTCCTGTCACTTCTTACTCCGCCTTGATTTTCCGTTTGGGGTTTTAGTATTTTATGTTGCTCCAAGTAAACCAGGAATAGTAATACATGGTTCTTAGATACTCACGATGGGAAGGCAACAGTGCATACGAAGATGGGGATAACGTCTGGATCAGGAGGTGAGGGCGAGCTGACCGCGTCGATAGCGGCCAACGCCGCACTTACAAACTCCGTTTCACGTGTCTGTAAAACATACACACTTACTATCGACTAACATGACAATAACATTAATACAAATAATGTGTTTAACTTATAACAAATTAATCTAACAGTGGCTTGAAGTGAACCACAACGCCACCTTGAATGCGCTAAACGGTCAAGGGTTTTGTCGATGACGTCATGAAAATAGAACATATTGAAACTGAAACTGACACGACTGATAGGCTAGTCTATAAGTAATTTTTTTAATCTAAAATGGCCAGTGGTTGACAGACATTATCAAGTAAAAACTTGATTTATTTGTAATACTGTAAATATTTTGGCACGTTGCAGTGCTATAGTTGCGTTATTCACTTATTATTCCCTACTTTTACAGAATTGTATAGAATTCTAAGCATCGGTACTACAAAAGTGCCGATCATTGTGCAAGTATTATAGATAGTACGTAGTATAACAAAGAGCTAGTTCTACAATGTAGAACGGAGTGAGTCAGATCGTTGCGCGAGGTTCAACTTGGGTCCTATCACTGGAAGGGAAATAAATTACTAGCGATTGCAGTCACTAGTTTTATTCGACACAGTGTAGATTACGAGAGGTATATGGAGTAAACACTTTTAAACGCACTTGTGTAACGGACTTTGTTTATTTATTCTTTATTATTTCTTATAAAGAGTTTACATAAGATTTTTATTACTCTATATAAATAAATATACTAAATCAAAATTTGAATAAAAATGTCATCAGTGCACTTTTCCAAGTTTTTTATTACCTTTAATTTTTTTTTATTTACACAACTCAGGTCGTGCAGGTGAAAAACAGAAATTGATATGACTGATCCAACGCTGCTGCAATTTTAATATTTACGACTGAATATAATTTACGTCAGCCATAGTTATATAACAGACACGTAAGTACATATTAGTGATATAAGCTGAAACGTTGGAATAACAAAATCTATATGAAAAACAATGACTTACGTTCAATAAGAGTCTACTTATAACTCCCAGTATTCAGCGCTTAATAGAGTAGGTCAATCCAGATGAAGACCGATTAATAGCCAATTATTTAGCTTACATACGCTCTCATATTACATCATACAAGTGCAAACCATAACCAATCCGAACAAGATTACACTGACCTATTATGCAAGTTTAGAATTAAGCAGAACTACTATAGTACAAGTTCCCAAACTATTTTATATAATTTATTGAATAATACAATGTTTAATTAAACAACAACAACAAAATTTAATGTTTTAACCTTTTCTATATTTACATCAATTTCATAAAAATGCTGAACGCATTTAATTAATAACCCTCGGCAATCTTCGCGTTATATGTAATTGTAAGATAGTAAAACAGCATTGCAAAGTTAGTTCGCCTTCATAGTTATAGGCATAAGATCATATTATTATAATACACGTACTTATATAAGCAAAGGACATGATAATCAGACAAATATAATGACACGTTATGTACCTATAAATGTTATTGTGTAAAATGTTATTATGTAATACACAATGACTTCTACCGTTCTTTATACTCGCATGTATGTATATCGGAATGGACGAGATTGCTCTATTACAGTAGTTTTTATATTAAATGAAATGTTCAAATTATTTTTATATTTTAAGTAAGTATGTATTGAACAATGAAATTATGTTGATATTAAATGAACATTCGTAATAACGTCACCTAGGTAGGATCGTCTTCGTTCCATCACCACCCACGTCATTCGTTACA
Organism: Carystus phorcus; assembly: GCA_018248895.1. NCBI lineage: Eukaryota > Metazoa > Arthropoda > Insecta > Lepidoptera > Hesperiidae > Carystus > Carystus phorcus. Next base: position 7,286 of record DWJN01003520.1, on the reverse strand, counting down.
TTAGGATTTAACTGGACAGAATGACGAGACGAGAAAAACTGGATGTTACGTAAATACTTATGAGACCGTACACAATTGTTTGACTGAATTACACGTAAGTTATGTGTGGCTCCTTTGTCGAAATTTGGCTTACAATCGCCGTTTACTAATTTCTTATAACTTATCTATCCCATACTGTAGATAAAGATCTGTTTTCTTAACTCTCTTGTCATTCATAAACATGTCCTCGCTATACATTCATTTACTGGGTAATTTTTAAAATTTATATCTATTGAAACAGCTATGTCTTTTAGGCATTATGGATTAGAGAGGCTACATAAGCTGGCTGTGAATAATCGCTTGAAAGAACTTATAGGAGTGTAGGCTCAAGACGTTAAGCAGCCTTATCAAAAAAGGCTTACAAACATGTTAAGGACTTTCGACACTTCGGATAACCGCTGCTACATCACACATTCTAATGGAGGAAAAAATATAATATCATGAATCATAATAATAACGGATGTCCATACAAATACAATAAATGAAAGGAGATTCGTAATTAAAATTGGATAACTGTTTAACCCACATAGTATGAATGTATTATCGCGTATGAAATTTCGAACTCAAAAGATTTATTTTATTTAATTGGGTTGAATAAGATAAAACGGTAAATATGCCACTTCGCGGGGCGCTACAGACGACATTACTCAGCCATACTAATTTGTATGAGATATATATATATGTATATCGGAACAGTATACTAAAATACGATTACAATTACCACGCGATAGTTTTATCGGGTGCGGATATTAATACAGGTTTTCCGAAGCGAAATGGGAGCAGTTTCTTAGTATTTTTCTAAAATTATCTGGGAACATAAGTAACGTAATTAACGTATTAGTACGAACTAAGTGCTTTTCTAGAAAAAATATAACACAAATACTATATTAACTGTAATCTCAAAATTAAAACGAAATATAATTAAGAGAAAGTTTTCAAATATGCAGAATAGTAATAAAAAAAGTAGAATACCTTAAATAATTTAAACGCAATACATAAAGGGAGATAACAAATTTGATATACCATGGAACAATATTGCAACCAGATTTAAACAAATAAAGTTATATCATTTGTAAAACAACCTTTGTGTACAGCCTTTAGAGTCATTAACAGGTCAATCGCCGAGGTTGTGACGTCTTATCTTAGCTGGCTCGCGCTCACGCTTCACCGATATCTATGGCATGTAAAGTATTGTATACAAACGTACCAAATACGCCGATAACTACACGAATAGACGCTTACCGCCGCAACTTTTTAAATGAGTTCTAATGTGTCAGTTTTATAGCATATAAGTTATGTGTGTGTGTTTATTCGCAATAAATATAATGCGTAATTGTGTTGTCTAATGTCATAATTATATTATTACAGCCAACTGATGTAGGTTCTCATGGCTTAAGCACGTTATCCAAGACCTACCGATGACGCACATTCTAATAGTGGAACAGACGGGTCGTCATGATGAGGACTAGTGCATAATAGGTAATAACGATTTATGTTAATGTCAGTTTTTAATAAAATTATGCGAAAGTTTAGATGGATGAACCATTGAACGGATCTAGATGAAATTGGACACGGACATTATAATCCTGAATAGCACATTGGCGGTATCCTGGAAAAGTACGGTTTCCATGGGATACTTGGGGCCGACTAGTACATGACACGAATCATCAAACTAGGTATAAATATTTAGTTTCGTTTATGAAAACACTGTTCGGTGGGTATATACTACACATATACTAGAAGCTCACGCGCCACTGGTGGTATAAACACAAACTAACACACTAAGATAACACTACACAAACACATCACATTACAAACACCGAGAACAAACATTATATCTATAACATAAATGTGTGCATTGTCAGCCCTGACCGGAAATCAAACCCAGTACCATTGGCATCGTAGAATTTATAATCGAAATCAAATCGGTCATTGCTAAATTTTTTATCGGTAAATAACCTAACTGAGATAAGCGTATTATAAATAACCTGACACTTATGAAAACAGATTACGCTTGAGGATTGGTTTATCTTACATTTGTAGTTACATTATAATGTTATTATGTAATTCTCAACGCGCCCTTACTTCGTTTCGTAAAATCAACGCCTTACATTTACAGCATTCATAATAACAGATATCAAATTCTATTATTTTTGGTTTTGTTTTATGTACAATTAATAAACAAATTATTTATTGGTCTGAGAAAAGCATTCGTAATTTTTTCTACTATAGTGTCAATAGAACGTATCGATAGGAAGCGATGATCCGATATTATAACGTATAGGTGGCGTGGTAAAACTGCGATGATCCGTAATCTTCGTAGAGCTTCATCGAATTAAAAAACTTACCTATACGCACGATTTTTTTGTTTGATAATTCACTAGCCTAACTGAATTGAATCATGCAAAGTTGGAAGTTTTAATCTTGTAACAGTATTATAAGTCAAACAGACATTGAAGATAAAGGTAAGCACGAAGCGGGGAATGGATTCACCTTGATTGTAATAAAAATATGAGAATTGAAAAAGAACATTATGAGCTGAAATCACTTCGAAAATTTTCTATTTATTGCATAGAACGATTGTAAATATATGTATAGCTATTCCGTTCTGAGGACTATAAAAATGTATAATTTATTAGCGTCCCCACTCATTCAAAGGTCAAAAAACATACAGCCACATATGTCATCCATTTGTAACTTTTAAAGCCTAGCAATATCGCCATCGCTGACAAAACGTGCAATATTCATGGGCAACGTACTGCGCCGCCAACCTGCTGACCTCTACATAAATTACCAGTAGGTACGTGGAATGTGACTCACCGCAGCCAAATTGAAATCATCGAGTGGTCGTAAACACAGGGCACAGGTTTTTCTGTAATCCAAGGAGCGTTCGATACAAGTCCTGCAGTAGGTGTGACCGCAGGGCGTGGTCACGGGGCTCGTGTATGTGTGATAACACAACACACACTCCAGATCCGAAGGTTTCAGCCAGCTACCAGCCGATTGTCGCCGAATCGCTTTGTATAGTTCCCGCGTGAGACGGCGAGGATCACGATTCTGACTTAGTGCCGATATTGTCTGCGAAGTAGAGCGGATCACGTCAAATTACGCAGTTGTTCAACAACCCGCAAAATAAATTGAACTTAACTTAATTGTTTCCCTCGATAATTAAACATAGTGAGGATACCTAACCAACATAATATCCAAGTGTTCTCCATAATGTTCTAGAATATCTGAGAAGTTCACCGATTTCAACTTGGCCTTCTTATGGCTTATAAGGCTTATGACCTTAATATCTTTCATTTTACGAGAAGACGTAAAAAATCGATTTCGAACGGTTATTAATTTTCATTATTGCATACATAATAGATACTGTTAAAACACTACAAATGTTGTTATTGTTACTTCACAGTTACAAGTAAACATTGTTTGTTTTGTTACCAGTTTAAATTTTGGTTTAGTTTCTAGTAAATATTCCAAATTCAAGATTTTATATTGTATTATGTAATACGTACGCACGGCCGTGCCGATGTTTACGTGTGTTGGTAACAAAAGTTTTATGTTACTAAATAAAACAACTATTATGTAACACTATATGAAACCTCAAGATCACAAGCGAGGTTTACTAAACAGTTAAAATGCTATTTATTCATGATTGTGAGATACATTAGCTTAACTGATCTTTATTACATCTACACGTACGATTTGTTCTAGTAGTTCATTGAAGTAGTGATGTACGATCCTGATGATTCGTATCGATTTTCTAATTTTCAACCCGCGTGGCGATCCACTGGAATTCACGGGATCCAGATAAGGACCAATAAAGATACGTTGAATATCTATAGTAAAAACGCCTTTAGGCTTCTTCAATTAAGAGATAATCCTAGCTGTAACAAATCCGCTAACATATTACTTAAGTGCTAAAGAATAAATCGGCTAGTCCTTTTATATCTATATGATGTAAGTATTAATAAGTTTTAAACCAGGTTTCATTAGCAAATCTAAGTTTGCTCAAACCAAACCAAAATTTATAGTTGTAAAATAAAGTATATTTTTTAACCTAAAATGTTCTACGTGTACGAAATACAAAAAACGTTTGTATCAAGTTACATACTTCATAAATGTGGGATGTTAAATATTCATAATAACCCTGATAACAGTACCTGAGCGAGTAACGAACGAGCGATTCGCGCGGAGGGCGCGGACGAGGCCGCAACGCGCGCGAGGTGCGGCGCCGCGGCGCGGTACTCGCCGCACGACAGCAACTCCCGCGCGCGCTTCATACGACCCTAACAAACAAACATTTCATATACATATTATAAAAACACTCAAAAAACCACTTACAGTCGACGAGCAAGCAGACAGGTTTCGTAATGATATGTCGTCACGCCGACTATCAGGGCATCACGAAAATGCTGACCAATAAAATTGATAGAATCTTTGAAACAAAATACATTAAAACACACTACGCCGTTAATAGCTATCTCTTTGGATGAGTAACGATAGCAATAAACTTGGTACTTCCAGCGACATTCATCAAAAGGGACCATTATCTCGCCTATGTTGAGGGGTTTTCGGCATTTACTCAAGTATAGCTGCTTACAGTGAATGAACCACTCTTTGGTGCCCAGAACGAAATTTAGATGATAAGATGCAAAGACCCGTAGCCTACATGCGATCATTTAGTGGCAAAATTAAGAAGAAGCTAAACGAATGTCATAATTTGTATCTCCTTTCTTCTAGTTTTATAAAGGCTAATTTGCTCAGATATAAATACGCAGAACTAAGTCGTAACGCTTTGACGCCATCCCTAGCCAAAATGTACAAAGACATTGTGTAATTAAATGGCATTGAATGCATAATTGAATCTCTGGTTACATAAGTATAAAAGTCGATCCATTTGATTTCTACATAAAGCATTCGACCTTCGTTATATTTCAGCGTTATGTAATATCGCACTTATATCTACTTAGTCGAGTTTGCTTAATCGAGTTTTCTTTAATACTTTAAACATTATAATGAAATATGTACCTAAGTCACGTAGTAAATATTAATTTAATAAGGTTCCATGCATAATCTGACTCGTACATTTTATACCCGAATGTATGTTGCATAATCTTATTTTTTTTGTGATTATTTTTAAATCTCAAGTTTGTTATAACAGATTTGCAGTTGTTTGTTTACCTGTGGAGTCATCGGTACGCGCCCTTCGTACGCCCCGGCGGTTGAATAATATTTTTTGGTGGAGATAAAGCCATTCGCGGAGCGAAGCAATCTCGGGCAAGGCCTCGTAGAAACTGTTAAGTAAATTATGTATTTGTAAAACTATAAAATATAACAAGTTCTGTGTCATATAACAAGTTGTGACTAAAAATGTGATCTTATAACAAGTTGACCATTAAACTAAATATACTTCGAGAGAGTAAACTGTTATATTTAATAATTACACGTTATCATTTATCAAAGAAGCCCAGTACCTGCGACATTTTGTCCGCAACGCTACATAATACCTAGTGTTACGTAATCCAATGAAGTCAGAGTTTGCGTTACATTACGTAACGGATGGACTGAGTGAGGAGAGCAAGCGCCCGGTCCGCCCGTATGTTATACGATTTTTGCCAGTGAAGCAGTGTCATCGCGGTATTCTCGTCAATTTTGCAACATTTAGTGCGTTACAGCATTTTTTGCTCAAGTAAAGCCGTCGCGCTATTCTACCAATTTTGCAACATTTAGCGAGTTACAACACTGTATGAATTGCAGTTGTTTTCATATCTTACAAGAAGTAATATTATGCTCGACATCATTTTTTTGATGTTTTGCACTAGATCAGTGGGTTTACGAAAGTTCGTAAAAACGAGAAATAATTTCAAAAAATCAGATTGACTACGTTATAAATAATAATTTCAAAATAAAAATGAGTACAAGAAAAACTTAATCATGACTTTTAAATTAGTTTGCAATGACAAGTCACTTAACATAGTTCGTCGACTTTATCTTTTTCTTATTCACAAATTATGACATCGGGGCATCGCCTCGTAAATTTTGATTACGGCCTTTGTCTACACTGATACTCCATGATTAAGACAAATCAATAAACGTCATCAAATACAGACCACGCATTAATTTTGTAGAACGTCTCTTAGAAACAAACAAACACAGAACCTCATTGCGTCGCGCTATCTGGTAAAAGGAACTTGCTTAGCAATAAATAGTTTATATCTTTACGTATATAATTCTTAATTTCGTATGTACGTCACTGAACTCCCTAAAGGTTTGGAACGATTTTGAATATTTTTTGTGTGTATTTATTACGTGAAGTTTGGTGTCATTGTTGGTCTAGTCAACCCCCAAGCATAATCAGAGATTACGAAGTTTGTTTGTACGTAGTTAATAATGAAAAAAGAAAGTTTTTACTGTTACTTTGCTTTCATTAAGGACTATATTTGGAAAAATATCAACTCAATTCGTATAAAATATCGCATGTTAGCCTGTTAAGGTCACATTCCGAAAGTACCTAATATGCGAAAAGTTATAAGAGTTAGATGACATAATCACGTATACCGTCAATTAATTATGATTAATGCGTGTTTATGAAGAAAAATAAGAAAAGTCGAAAATAAGCAAAAAACCGTATTTTCTACAATATAAAAATGCTGACTAAAAATATACCATAGCTTTACAACAATATAGATAATAAAGTTCAACTAAGTTATATTAAGATTACTGAATGTGCATGCGAATGGAGAGATAGACAGTTTGGAACTATAAAAGCAATATTTATGTGAAAAAAACTAGGTTGTACTACGTTGTACTATATGAATAATCGCAATAGGTACTACTGAACCATATCACTATTTTCTGTGGAATACAGGAATATTACTAAAAAGGGCTAGTAGAATAAAAAATGCATTAGATTTACAATTGAAACCAACCAACCAGTTAACGAAGACAAAACACGGATGATAATTTCTAGCGACAACAGTTCATCATATTGTTAAGCTATCACTTTCAGTTGTCAGAATGATAAGTCATATGTCAAAAAGTTATTTATCCAATGATATAGTCGCAGCTTTATAGGAGACTAGCAATTGCCCGCGCCTCCGCACGCGTGGATGGACTAAAACTATAATATAGTTTTAACCTAAACCTTCCTGAAGAGTTTGTATATACATATATGTATAGATTACTGCTATAAATTACTTTTGTATACAAATAGAAAGTAAATATTAGAAGTATGGACTTGATAA
>DWJN01003519.1:0-13514 GCA_018248895.1 Carystus phorcus | reverse complement strand
AACTAAACAACTTAATTAAGAGCCTAGAAGTGTAATACCCATAAAATTACGAATGTACGAATTAAAAAACAACTTGTCATATCTAAATACGAAAAGATGTAAAATGATTTAGAGTGACGTAAGTTAAATACTTCACTTTCGATTTCATCACTCATTACATAACCAAATATGTGTAAAACTTATTCGTTGCCTAAATCGGATGAAAATGAGAACAAAATATTAAAAAAAATACTGTCAGCTGTATTTTTATGAGTTATGGTCGAAATAGATTACAATATTAAATATGTTTTAAAATACATAACAATATATAACAATAAAAAAACTAGATGGTTAAAATTTTTACAATATCAGAATTATAACATTTATTCGCTTTTAATTTTTTTGTACCATAAACCGATAGTTATTATAATTTCGATATGTAAATAAACCTACAGTTTCCCTTTACAGATCGATCTCGACGATAACTTGGACAAAGTGAGTTGGTTGTTCACATTTCATCTAACCCTATGACTTTTTTCTAATACTAATATTCATAGATTTCAATTATTTTTAATAATATCGACAAGTAAGTTATAAATTTAGCTTCAGTGACATTTGAATGTTGAGAGTCAAAACTATTACGTTGTTTTTGAGTATATGTACATACGAGTGGCACAAAACACATTTTAAAATATTCTAGTAGTGCTTCGACTAATTTTAATAAAAATAGAACCAACAACGATTCAGAATATTATGTAATGCAAGGGCTTTCGATGAGTACATCAAAACTTCAGTTAGAGCTGCGTTATTATTGTTTATTTTATTTTTGTGGAATACATCAAGTTATATTTCCGATTTAACAAACTTTTACTTCCTCTTCTATCCTATCATATTTCTTTATAGCCTTTAATGTACACAGACATTTGATAGTTTTCAAACTAAACTATAAGTAAACATCAGAAATCAGCAGAACTCCCAATGGTTCGTAGTTCCTCGGGCCAGTTGAATTCTAGGGATATAAATAGGGTGGCGCTCGTTTCCACCACAATTAATCGTGACCAACTGTACCAACTACTAAATATATAATTAGATAATGCATACCCTATTACGGAGATAAACTATTTGATGCAATTTATTTGTTTCTTTTCACTGTAACACAAAAATTTCATTGCAGACATTTCACCTTTCGTTCGTTTGGTTTTTTATTTATTTTGACAAATTACCCGTTTCTTTATGATCTTAAGCCTTAAGTTTAATGTCGTAATTTATAAATTTTACTTGTAATTCTCGTAATTCGCGCATCTATATTTCATCAAACCAATAAAAATTGCTTAATTTGTAACACAATTTCATAACTATAATAGTGACGGTACTCATACGTGATGGTAAAATTACTAACCTACTCTGCTAACCCTCTGTCAAAACTTCAAGTGTGAATGGTTCTTAAGGTGTTTTAGTATCAGAGCTCATGAAACAAGACCGCTTATTACCCGATAAAACGTCATTGTCAATTTTAAATTCTCCTACAAATTTATTTATCAAAATTCTTACATTGGTGTCATCGTTTGTTCATTGGCTGGACCCAAATGTCGATATAAAATAATCCCACTCAGAAATAAACGCGAACATATCGCGAGAAACCAGCAGACCGATGAATTCTGAATAGTATTTGAATGTCAATAACGTATGGTTCAAAGTATTAATAACATACCTATTGTGCTCAGCAGCTACATTTCTGACGTAGACAGTGAATCTACCCTCGTAGCACTTATTATAAATTCAGTGTCAGTGGTGTTTCGTCTCTATCGATGTTTCTTAAAACCAATCCGCATTAATTGAAGAAAACTGAAAATAACCTCAGTGCTAATTAATAGTTTACTGTACATAAGTACATTATTATACATAAGCACAGTTAATTAGCACTCTTAGCTTATCTACTAATATTTCATAAACTATTTGTTAGGTACTACGTGTTACGTGTAATACCGGCATCAACCAATTAATGACCCACTATAGGGGTCGAATAGGCAAGAAAGGCCTCATCACTTGAGGTGTCCTAGAGCATATCCACCATGCAGCTCTAGTGTGGATTGGTGGAGGGGTTAGTAAGCAACTCAAATGTCGGAAGTTTTTATGCTGAAAAATTGCATAGCTTAACGACTGCTGGCGTCGATAATATCCGAGACTTACAGCTTAACGTGGCCTCCGAAACACGGAAACGCTCACCAGGTTAACCATCCTGTTATTGACCGCCCTCGCAGTTGCTTAACAATCGACCACTTAGGATTGGCGCGAGCTGCCAGACAGGCAGACATCTATGCAATACTAATTTCATACAATTAAAAATATAAAATTCATTGGATATTATTTTTATTCACTACTAACCCGAAATAGACTATTTTTGTTTTTCTTCAGTTTATCTATTACTTTAATAAAATCTTTTCAGCTTCTATATTTATTAAAAATCGTTAATCATATAATAATCTTATTTTCAAAGTAATCCGAATACCAATTTTAATGTAAGTGTAGTTTTTAGGCTTCACTTTTCATTTAAAGATTATGACTGTTTTTCTAGAACAAATTTAAGTACTCGTAGAAAGGTTGAAAACAAGGCTTGGAATTTTAATCTGAGGATTTCTATTAGAGTTTAATTTCAAAGTGACTGTAAATGGTGAATTGTGGAAGTTTTTAGGGCTCTGGAAGGTTTTAGAAATACCTCGTTACAATATAGCAGCATACATTGATGAAATTAATTGGATCTCTGAGTTAACAAAGCGTCGCCTATTACAAATTATATAGCCCGAGGGTACAAATTTATTATCAGAACAATTGAAAACTACCTTCATCAAATATAGAAAATAATCATTTTTATTATAAAACTATTGAAACAAGATTTTGCAATTTTGTTAAATAATAACTTAATACACCCTTTTAAAAATAAATACTTACATCGTATAAATATACCTAATAAAAATATCCAGTATAATAAACTTGTTAACCTTAAAATGAATACATTTTTGTAAAATTTACATTAAAATACAACATACAACATAATACAGATTTTATTCGCAACTACCAAAAATTAAACAATCTAGTTAGTTACTTAAAATACGAGTAGTTACACATATTTTGGGCTGTAAGGAGCTCCATCAAAAGGTCAACCAGATCTTCCCAACTTAACCGATCACCCCGCTTGGAAATGGACGGAATTATGGTACAAAGTACACCCTTTTGGAGATTACTGAGCTGTACAACATCATTTTATACCTATGAAATTCATATAGTCGGGAGTAAAAAGAAAGAAAGTTTAAGTAACTCACTAAATCCAAATGTAACGCAACAAACGTTGTAAACGGCGATATCAAAAGAAAATTACTTCCGTTTTAAATAGACAACATCAAACCATAGCCTCTTCGCTAAAGGATTTTGCACGTTTTTAATAAAAAAAATTAACTCTGCAAGAGCATCGTAGCATTAAGTGGAGACGAAAGAGTAAAATCAAAACAAAATTTGAGCATAGAAAACCTGGTAAGCTTGCAGTAGAACGGTTTTGTGACCCAAATCCTGTTACACAAAGGAGACCATTTGCTCAATACTACCTATGCAGAAGGCATTTAACTTTTATGCATTAATTTATAATAAAATTAATAGAATTTTTTTTTTTGCTAAAATTTATATTATGAACATTAAAACTTATGTTGGACATGAAATAGCTGCCATTACAGATAATATTATAAAATATTTACTATATTGATATTTTATTAAATCATAAATAAGTCGATTTATACTGGAAAACATAAATCTATACTTAAAAATTGTATACAGGTATCATTAAATATAAGAATTAAACGAGGATGGTATTAAATTATATGAAGTTATATTAAAAATATTAGACCAATTATCAGTTTAATTTTTTATTGAAAAAAGTATACAAACTGTCCTAGAAACATGTTAACTAAAAATAAGATTATTATTATCTGAACAAAATGTTCCTACTCGTACCTACTACGTACTATATATCTTATTAGGTAACTAACTACGCTATTAAGCTCAAAAACTCAGAATCTCAATGATCTACAGTTAATTTTCAGTAAATATTCAAAAGCTTAAATTGTTTAAATCCGATTACAACATGAGTATATTTAAGTTAAAAGTGAATAAGCTTTTACTAAGTAATGCGCTTTACCACCTAAAACTAAATATTTAAAACCATGAGATGAGATTTTTAAGCATGTAAAAATATATACATATGTTTTCTGCCGTACTTTTAACGTAGAAACTTAAAAGTAATACCAGGTAATTAGATTGTGAAGAAACTAGAAAGAATCTAAGGGTTACGGTAAATACGCCCCTGATACCAGTTAGCACACATAAGTTTTATGATTAAAATCCCATTAGGTTTAAGATTTTCTGAACGAAAAAGAGAAGAAAACACATTGAAACATGTTCCCCGGCGGATTTAAGGCGGGAAACCTGCCGTTCCTAGCGGGTCTTACGTGATGTACTATAAATAAATAGTTTGGTCGTAACTGCCGCCTCTTGAGACCAATTAATCACGTGCAGCACCTGTGACTGTACTTTAATACCGGGAGACGGACAATAGATACAACTATATTCTACATTACAATTAGATCGCTTGTAAATATGTACATAGGGCAAACAAATTCGTTACTATGTATTTAACTACTTTTAACTTCTAATAAAAAATAGATTACTCACATCTAAAGGACGAGTAAAGTACGTATACCTATTCTAGATATACCTTATAGGTATAACGATTAATTAATTATTAACAATTAGCATTCCGAATCTGGTTTTGTCACAGTTATTATGTACGTCTACATTAATGAAGTAATACGCATAGGTACTACGTACATTTCGAATACTATTGTGCAAGTCTTACGATTAAAAAGTTTCATCTGGCATAAAAACTTATAAAGATTTATTTTGTTTTTAAAATATAAATGGTCGATGCTTAAATAACCCTTCTATTATCATATAATTATTATTATTACCATTATTTTCCTTCTAATATGTTGTTACAAACATGCTATCTTTATTTATTTATTCGTCTTTGTTAAAAAGTATATCATTAACAAAATTATATCCCAAAAACTTAATAACTACTATCGTTAAACTCGAGTTTCTTTGCTAAAACATCGTTGAGATGGTATATGTTACGATTCATTATTAGCAAACCTCGTTAAATTACACAACAACATTCAAAACCACGTTAAATACCTTTAAGCATTTAAAAAGATACAAAATAAATAAACCGAGAGTAGAGAGATAAGTTCGGAGGAATATTTTGAAGTACAGCCAGGTGATACTTGTGTCCATCTGCATTTCTGCAGCGGGAGCGCAGACGCTCGTAAATAATCCTTTGGACCTGAAAAACGTTTCAGTGAATCCAATAAAATACGTATCCGCAGAGACTACGCCGCAGTGAGCTCGTTACCACGCCTAGACGATTTATTGAGATTTGAAGGCTAAAATATTGTAGGTATTCCATTTTAAAAATCTTTTATGAAATACATGTTTTGTTTCGCATTTGTGTTTCAGCTCGAACTGCCGTCGTTTCTAGCAAATAGTTTTTCTGCTTATTAGTTTTTCCTATTACCAACGTAATTTTAATGAATATCCAGAAGCGATAGCTTAGTGTTAGAACTTTAGATTAACTGTCGAGCTCGGTTTGAAATTATATGCATAGTAACATGTTTTTTGATTTATTGAAAGAAAGCAGTGTAAAGAAAACAGCAAATTTAAATTATTTTCTCTGTATACAAAAATATATGACGTCTATCAATTTCTATTGGGCAGCTTTAGCAATAGACAAAAAGCCTTTATCTTTTACGTTCAGAATCGAGATAATAAGTTTTTCAGATACATATTAATTCCCGGGTTATTTACTCGTGATTATATGCAATTTTGGTTAAGTTGTTGCAACTCGTCCTTTATGACCAAAATTCTATAGTATTTTATAAAATACTTAGCTCATAAGACAGAAAAATATTATATACTTAGAAATTACAGTATATAGACGAAGAAAACAAACACAAACAAGTAACTAGTACGTTGCTACCAATTCTATCAAAAGTTTAGGTCACGCTATCAGAGACAATAGCACTTTTCTTGTTGGAATGACAGCACAAGGGCGATCGGACTAATTTGACAACATAACAACTACTGAACTAGATTCTCAAAGCAAAAACGTCCTTCTATTAATACATAACATTCGTTTCTAACAAAGAATCAGTCAATAACGCGGATGACTCATTAGTTATTTCATATACGTGTATTAAGTTAGTTCCTATAATGTTATATGGCAAATTTCGCTTGCAATATTTTATAACTATACCTTTGCAATCAATTTTACTTAAATAATAATTCCTTCAATCAATCTATTCCTCTACTTGAAGATCCCTAAGTATTTACAAAATTATTTCTCTTTCTACTTCTATTATTATTTTTCTTTTTATATTTCAGTATTCAGTCGATTTCGATGACTTGGTTAGTAGGTTAAAGGCAGTCTTATTTTTTACCTGTTTCTTTCTAAAACTGGTTTTGTAGTCTTTACTTACGGTATGTATGACGGTACGGCCCTTTACATATTGCTGTTGAAATGGGCTAGTAACTATGATAAACCATTACTTAATTCAAAATTCTTAAACATTCCGATTCCTGTTGGTCCATATGGTATCAAGTGTAATTAGATACTATGGATGTACTGTTGTATATAAAATTCATGGCAATCGATAAAAAAAAGGCGGAATTTTTTTTTTTCAAATAGTATAGGTATGTAAGGGTGACTATTTCCTTTTTGAAATTATAAAATATAACATGTAAATGTTACAGTGCACGTTTTAGCCCAAAATGTCGGCAACTTGTCCGTTTATATTTTATTATCTGGGTGAGTACCAACGTAATAAACTGTCAAATCCTAAAACGATTTTATATCCACTTAATATTCCGTCTGATCTTTATAATTAATGTGAGATTTGCTCATAGCCCGGGGCACTTGCGTTTCATGTGACATGGAACACAATGTAGTAAAGATAAGGTGTTCCCTTCCAAGCCAGTGACTCTATTGTTGATCTCTTACGCAGCGACATGCTGAAAGGAATGGCTAGCCGGATCGGCACAAAGTTGGTGAGGGTAGTGGCCATGTGATAATGAATCTGTGGGAAAAGATTAGTACCACACGTCATCACTTCACCAGTAGTTGTGTTTAATTCAATGTTGTGCAAATCTTACGTGATATATTTTAGCCATCGAGGGGAAAAAATGTGTTGTTTTATAAATTAGAGATGAATTAACTTATTGTAATTACTGTTGAAACTTTATTTAAATAACACAGTAGCTGTTGAAATTTTCATAATAGTTCATTCTTCAGATAGACATTTTTCCTACAACCTTTCTTCCGTTTTATGTACCCCTTATAAAAAGTACATATTTCAAAACGCACGAAACTTATTGAAGTGGTTACAGATATTTAAATAAATATCTAACCTTGACATAAGCCCAAGATTCAGAGAGAATTACACAGTTCATCCAACGGCTAGTCTTAAAAAATAAAAACTATTTACCTTTCTTTTACTTTTCCTTGTAAAATACTAAAAAACTGGATAACGCGTATTTTATCAATCTTAGTAAAGAAAGTTTGTCGAAAGTTTATAACAAATCGGTTGTTACTTTAAGGAAATTCCATACAAACTTTGTTGCTGATTCCTAGGAAACCTCATTGAGTTATTTCGTTATTTTAGTACCTACTTCCAAAGAAAATTTTGAAAATAATATAAATATGAAGAAAAATTGCTTCTAGACTTTCATTATAGTAATTGTTTTTTGTTTTGTAAAAAATAACACAATTTTTATTATCATTAAAACATTTTTACATTTTTACATTATCGAACCATGACTAATATGATTATAATAATGTAATTCTAAAATTACGGTATATTTATAAGACAAAAGCTGTGAATATAACATGTATCATACATATATTTTACCTCAGATTCCAGCACATTGTTATGACAAACCACAATAGACACTAAATGGTTCCTTCAACTTTGAACTCTAGCTTCTCTGACTAGTTACGTAAAACTACGTCAAAACATGCGATAGAACACCTATTAGTATAGCTGTAGGTACATCAATGGCCGCTTTCTTTGTAATAAATCATTATAATATATTTCGCCCCTAAAAAGTAATCTCGGAAACAAAGAATTTCCTTGCAAGCGATAAAATGATAAGCGGAATAAAATTTAGACAGTTTAGTTCTCCTTTAGTGAAAATGGCTTCCTTTAGATAGAGAAAGCGTATAATGGAATGCAATAACTCTTGACCGGGTGTGCGAAGAAATAACAGTGTGTCATATTTCACAACCCTCCAACATTTTTATAAAAGCGAACCATCTGCTTTTGACCCCTCATTCTTTTTGTTTTACGAATTATTTCTGTATTAGTAAAACTAAGGTTGATTTGTGGCCCCCACTTCTGTGCTTATACGAACATTTTGCTGAACTAAGTGGCAAACTTACGATTTTACAATTTAACTTATTATTGTTAGTTCAAAAGAATATCTCTCTAGTTAATCTCTTTGCCAACTACAGCTGTTAAAACTAGTAAAATATTTATGTTCTTAATCCTTTACCGTCAGAAATTTCATGAAAATTGTGTGAAGACTTCAGTGAAGAAACATGTTAAAAAACTCATTTAATAATACTAAATTAATTATTATAAGTTGCTTTATTATGCAAAACTCTACATATTTTTAAATGGCACAGTAAACCATCGACATGAGAAAATAATAAATTATATCTTATACAGAATTCATATTAAGATGCTTTGATCCCTTTGAACAACAGAAATACCTAAACTAGTGAAGCATAGGTTAGTTCTCACAAAATAAACTGGAAAATACGGCGCTGCCAAACACATCGACTTACACGCTTATTTCGACCACGAGAATAGAGGGAAAATTTTCAGTTGCCTATTGTGTACTATTGAATTATTCTTTCTTACGGTAAGTTTCTCCCGTGCACATTTACCCACGCCCTCGTCCATAGAATTTCTGTGTAGCATTTCTCTAAGAAGATTTATTCGGAGTTTGCACATTGACTGACTTGAGCTCCGACTTCGGTCTTATTTATACAATTCGATTGTCAATCCAATAATTATACTGATAAGCGTCAGTATAATGCAGGGACGAAAAAAAGCCAAAAGTAGTTCCGTAAAGATTTTATGTGTACCTAGGTGAAATACACACAATACACAACTTAGTCTTTAGTTAGTAAACGCACTTTCAAGCTCTATGTCATAGATCGCACTTGTCGCTTTTCGTATTCGAAACTCGAATCTTGACAACTTTGACAACTTTTCGCGGACAGTGTGGTTATACGGCAGTGTTTAGTACGAACGACGCCGTTTGCTTCGTCGTTCGTTATGCGCATCACAAAGGCTTAGAATAGCCTGTGTACCCGGTTACTTACGACGTAGGAGTCTTTAGCTTATACTAAATAGCTTTTGCCCGCGGCTTCGCTTGCGTTAATAAACTTTCAATCGTTATTTTATCCCCTTGGAGGCAGAATTGGTCAAAATTATTTCTTAGCGCATGCCTACGTCATAACATCTACCTGCATGCCAAATTACAGCCTGATCCGTCCAGTGGTTTGGGCTGTACGTTGATAGATAACTATGTCAGTCAGTCACTTTAAAGTTATATATATTTTGATAAAAAAAGTTTGGCGAGCTAGGCCAAACTCAGTCACAAAAAAAACAGTGGTGACAAAGGCAAGACATCTACTGTGGGGTTAGGACAAGTCCAGGGGCTTATAATATCATTTTGTGGGGGACTTCACTTTCGGGAATACATTGAGGTAGCTTTGTAAAACGAATCATGGACCGCCTCTCGCTTTATTTATACTAGCCCGCTACGTCCACACAACTCTTGATCCGTCGACCACAACGTTGGCCACCTTTCTCAAATCTTTCGTGTACATTCCACGTAGGATCAAGGAATCCTTCCTATGCCATCGTCCTTATGCTCAAGGCATAAAGTCGAAAATTTATCAAGTATTGTAGCCCTTAAGCACGAAACCGATCGAAACACAGTCATTAAAAGTGGTCCTTATGCGTGAAACATAAGGTCGAAGGTCGTATTATTAAATTTATTGTCCTCTATTGCAGGTTCTAATTGCTCGAATGTTCGCGAGTTTGCGGGACAATATTATATCAGTTTATTATGTACTGATAAACAAAAGCTGTATCGCAGGGTAATTAATATTGACGCTAAATTAACCATAATTAGGTAACATCTTAATATGAAAATTGTTTTGTAACAACTAAATGTACGTGTATCTACACAAAGAAAAAGATTTAATGGTGATACTGTAATGTATTTTTCAGTTGTAAGTATTTTGATTAGTAACAAAATTTACGATAAAAATGTTTTTAGGAAAAGAACCCTTTACTAGTAACTTAATTACGTGTTTTATACAACACGGTTTCTAATAAATCTTAATATGTTTACACAACCTTTGTGATCTATCTAATCAACCTTTATAATTATTGTTTATGTATGTATATTGTAAACAGGTGGGTTCTTGAGCTCGTACCCTCAGCATTAACTTTGAAGAGCCGGATTATAAAGATTTATGTGGACAAAAAAAAATCTTAATAGAAGGGCAGCCGTTCTCTACGTCCATAAAAACTTTGGAGAGAGAACGTGTAAGGAATAAGCGTCACTGGGGTGACTGCGGTCATTTCGCTAAACGAAGATCAGAATCGCAAGCTGTTAGCATAGAGATTGCGATCGAATGAAAGCCGCCCAAAGTATTCCATCCCGAAATCGAGGGGCACCGAATATTGCGGCTCACCAAAACAACCCAGTTGTGATTCTTCTAATATTCTTCTGAGGCACTTGGACCCCCTTTGATTTTCTTCACGCCCTATGAATGCGAAGCCTTTATTAAAACCAGTTCGCTCCGACACGTTTGCATATTAACGTAACGAGAAAAGACAAATAAGAAGCGATAAGATCAAGATGCGATTTGCGATGTGAATAATAAATAATTGGATCTTCTTTCATTCCCACTCATACTTGGCTTTCTTTAATATTGTTTTTATGTTCTTCTCTTCACGTAACATTTCTTACGCTTTAGCTACCTAAGATCCTGTCCAAATTAATATATTTCAAAGTGCTGATGAATAATACGATTCCGCAACGAATCTATTGAAGCGGATTTCTTTTACAAAATGAATGACATAGTCAAATAAAAGAAAAAAAGTACGTCTCGCGAAATTTCCAAGCCAATCAATGGTTTTGTATTGTGAAAAGTTTCTTTGTCATTTGATCGATGACCTCTTGTCCATTAGGGACCTTTTAAAACTTGTCCTTTGATTTCATTGTGTATTTCAACAATAATCACGAACTTCTTGAGAAAGAACTTTCGGTTCTCTTCAAATAATAGATAATCATTAATCACGAGATAGCGTTGTTTTAAGATAAATAATAATGAATTAGTAGATAAAAGGGCGGAAAAAGTTTCTTGGTTGTTATCTGTTTATGGAGTTTTTGTAGAAGATTAGGCGAAAAATTTTAAATTTGTTAATTTTGTTTTGGTAACAGCAATCAAAGCGAAAGATCGTAAATATAAGATTAGCTGGGTCGGGAGCACAACGCCCGGAGGCGGCGCGGTGGGTTTGCAGAAGGTGCCAATATATTTCCTGACGCCTGAACGGTCAGGTAATTGTGGTTGAAACTTATCTCAGAGGGCGAACGTGAGCTGAATACCAAACAGCTCACTGGTCTTGTGCAAATTATAAATGTTATTCCCGATGTTTATTCGTGTTTCGCAACTGAAGTCAATTCGGATTTGAACAGATTTTTTCAGTATATTTGATAGGGTATAATATAGTTTTGAGTTTTTAACGTTCTCGTCCTGTTGTCCTCTATTCATGTTTACTTCATTCTACAAAGAATTACTAATGATGTTTTCTGTAGATACCTATTTAATTTTCGCGTATTTCATAATGTTCCGCGCTGAAGCAAATATTAATTTCCGAGGAAAGTTTTGGTGCATGATGCATTATGAAGGTTTTGTGCACATTAAGCTATGACGATAAAATCAGTCAAATGCTTTTTTGCTAATATTGCAATTCATGATTTCAAGTTCCATTTATCTAAGTATCACAATTTCAAAGATAGTTCACGGATGAGTGACGAATGAATATTGTTTATGAAAGAATGTATATAAATGAAATTCATTATATCGAGAATATACTACAATGTTTTTAAAACGCAATTTACGACGAAAGTTTTACTATACTAAAGTATAAATAAATTTATACGGATAATAATGATAGCTCTTATACAAGTTTCATCGAATTCACTCTAAGATAAATTGTTAGGCAGCTTGTAATATACAAAGTGCTCTTAGTTATTAGAACGGATTTCTTAAAGCATAACCCCAATAATTTTATATCTATTTATATAGAATTAGCTGACCCCAGCAAACGTTGTACACATAACATAAACATAAAAAACGTCATAGTGGGTTAACTTTAAAACTAAAACACACGCTGTCACGGACTTTTATTTAGAACTTTAAGGGAGGAACAATACTGTTATACATGATTTTTGAGTAACTTTCACCGTTTACTTAGCGCACGCTAGGAAAGTACAAAATTTTGCCGTTTTCGCAATATTTTTTATTGCTGCTCCTCTCATTTTTAGGTTAGCGTGATGTTATATAGCCTACAGCATTTCTCCATAAATGCACTATCTTACACTAAAATAATTTTTCCATCGGTTCAGTAGTTCTTGAAATTAGAGCGTTCTAACAAACAAACTGTTCAGCTTTATATTATTAGTATAGATGTATTTTTACTTTAAAGAATTTTGTATTCCTTTTAAATTTAATGTCATTCTATTATTAATACTATACTATCAAAACTAGTGTGTTACTTATCTTGCACACTTTCCTCAAGCTAAAGTTAAAATATTTACCTATAGTTAGGTACCACTTCTGGTCTTTACGGGCAACATTTGAATAGATAAATATAAAAGTGTGGCTTCACTAGCTACGACATTACTTTCTTTCAGATATTCCAAGTAACCTGTAAGTATGCTAAAAAATATATATCGTTCAATTTATAGGAAATAATTATACAGGTTTCAAAAGGCGGCTCTTATTCAAGATGCCATAAATATGCGCGGTAAAAGTGAGTAAAGAATTTTTAAATCTCTCCTCCGTTCCCACGGGCCTTCGGTAAGTAGTGAAGAGAAGGTAGCCCGAAGCTCTCCTACGTACTTGTAGACTTTGTTATTTACTTAACAACGCACTCATTACCTACATCGGTGAATCCTTTTGAAACAGTAATCAAGGAATGAACTAACTTTGTAACGTTGTCGCATTTTTTATTTTATCCAAATCTTCAATTTGTGGTATAATAATTTCTTCTTCTTAGTCGTGCACTCTTGACAGAGTGGTCGTGGTCATTTCTCAGTCGGGTTATGTGTCACCGCCTTCCTCA
>DWJN01003518.1:0-13514 GCA_018248895.1 Carystus phorcus | reverse complement strand
AAACAATGTTTTTTCATTTTGTCTATATGTCTGTATGTTTGTGCACGCTAATCTCAGAAATGGCTTATCCGATTTGAATGAAGGATTATATTGTAATGGCCTTTACTTATCACTTAGTGTTTTTTCATTTAAATTGGTAAACAAATAAAGAGGTTATGTCTATTTATGTCAATCATTTATTGAGGCTTAGGCGAAACGAAGTTAGTCGGGTCACCTAGTTTGAAATATACCTACCGCATCTCGCTTCACTTCAAAAACGTCTAACGAGTACCTTTAGCAAATGCACTGACCAATAATTATTCATTTTTACTAAGCACATAATAAATTGAATCGACATTCGAGAGTGCAATATTCAAAAGCAAGTTTTTTAAACACATGCAAACAGTGAATATTTGAGGTGGCTTTGAGTTAGTGCTTTAATTTAGAACGTATGCACACAAACGTAGTTTTGGAGCTTTCGGTAAACAAGAAAGCTTTCGGTACACTAAACTTTATTGCGGTATTAGTGGGTGGAATTTACCTTTCACATTTTCTTAATTAGAAACGTCTAGGGTATTGCCTAGGTACTGTGTTTACCACTACTGGTAAGTAATGGTAAGTAGTATACTAAAGTAGTGTTTGTAGGTTTCATGTATTACAGATTTTATGGTTAGGTTAGTTAGTGGATACAAATTCCCCAAACCCGCAACGGGTATCTTATGACGATAGAAAGAAAAAAAAGACCGACATATGTATGTCTTCACTTTTATTATTTCTACGTACGTATTTCAGAATCTGTAATAAATTAAGAGAAAAACAGTTTATTAAAGGTTTCGTTTGCTTCGTAACCCAGTTCGGAACAATGAACTGAATGAGAAAGATAAAGTCTGTAAGTTAATTAACCCCTGGAGGTTTCGTAATAATTAATTTCTAAACCCTTCACTGGAAGTAAACAGCACACTTTACATTTTCAAAGTTTTACATGTGATTTATTCAAGTCGTGATTCTAATACAGTGACAGTAACAGACATTGGTAGAGAAGATTGAAGAATAAAATATTTGATTTTATCTGTACTTAATATTATATAGCTGAAGAGTTTGTTTGATTATTTGAACGCACTAATCTCGGGAACTTCTGGTTCGAATTGAAAAAATCTTTTTGTGTTGGATAGTACAGTTACCGAGGAAGGCTATAGGCTATATAACATAACGTTACAACCAATAGTAGCTGAGCATTGATGAGAAATGTTACATAAACGGTATAAATGTTCCAATGTGATACGAAGTTCGCTGGGTCTACTAGTTAATTAATAAAACTGCAGTACCTGTACCCATTTTCGACTATTCATTAACCATGTTTCCGATCGGTATAATTGTGGTACCAAAACCTTCTTGAGACAATTCTGAACAAAGCTACTACAGACATCATTGCTCTATATCCAACCATTTCAGAGTCTTTAAAGAACAAAGAACATACAAACATTAATTGCATATTAAGATTATCAACAGTTCACAAGATTTACTATAAAACTACATAATATTATTCTTACGTTTATAAATATCTATTACCCGGGCTCGAAGTAATTGTTTCTCATCTACATCAGATACAAGATTGTTTTTATACTTTAGTCTAGAAACACTATTTATATTATTTAAAAGGTCGATAAATGAACAGACTTCATGGTAAATGTTATCTTTGCTCACAGGAATGAAAAGGAAGAAAAACAGCTGTAACAATACAATAACATCAATATGAACATTTTCTTCTGGATTTTTACACCCGTTCAAGAATGAAACATTACGCTCATTCAGTATTACAAGATTTTATCAGAATAGTAAAATCACTACATAGTATAAAACCAAGTCGCTTTCTCTGTCCCTATATCCCTGTGTATGCTTAAATCTTTAAAACTACGCCACGGATTTTGATGCGGTTTTTCTAATAGATAGAGTGATTGAAGAGGAAGGCTTATATGTATAATACATTCACAGTTTTTCCGTAGTGTATTTAGTATCAGCATTGCACCCGTGTGAAGCCGGGACGAGTATTAAATAAAACACACATTTTATTTATAAATAGCTATTTATCTTATAAATAATATCGCTAGTATTAAATAAAACACACATTTTATTTATAAATATCAATTACCGATTGACATCTTAAAAACCAATCAGTTATTCGAGTTTAAGAATTAAATTGTCAATTTCCGTATATACTTAGTTATCGCAATAATGATTTTGATTAATTAGTTTAAGCTCGTTTTTATCAAATATTAATATTAGTAGGGATTTTGACATAATAATCACGAGGAGTTCATGAAATAATTGGCAGGAATCAAGCATAACGTAGAATTTAATAGATTATATAGATTATGCTTAAAGAATAGTAATTCTATTATAAGTTATTAAAGCAGTTATGCTTTAAGAAAGTTATTTCATTCTCACTTCATATCCTCTATATGAAGTAGAATAAACTGGTTGAATGTTATAGTTCGCTGTGTTTTGATATTGGTTCGCTAGGTGGCGCTGGTTGGCGGTAATATTTGCTATAGATTTCATCCCAGAGTTGCATTCTTTTCTCCAACATAGGAGCGTTCTTCAGCTCTAGAACTTTATCTAGGACCATGTACGGTGATGCATTAGCGCCAGTGGGTGGCCAAGCGGGCAGCGTTGATGAGTCGGGAACTGGTTTGCTGAAAATTTGAAAATTGTTGATCAGAATATAAATTATATTTAAATTGCTTAATACTATTATAATATTAGGTATCATTATAGTCAACAAGATCGAGAATAGGTCTACATTAACTAGTTATTTGACGAACTTCGTATCACTTCAGAATTGAATAATATACAATAGTTCAATAACTAAAAATTACAAGAAAACTAAAAAATACAAAAAGATTCTCTAGGGAAAAAAGTTCATAATTATATATAAATAATAGGGTTATAAATATGATCAATATTATTAGTGATAGATATCATTATTCCTTTCCGTGAAGTCTACCTGGCTAGCTATTACCCTATCGCTCGAATCAGCCGCAAACCTTGATGGTAGTATTGTTGCTTAAGAGCTAGTAACTTTCTTTTCTCCTTCTTTTTCCTTGGCAACACATAGTTACTACCTGCGATATTATTAATGTCCATGAACCACAATGAGGTGGCTCAGTACTTATTTGTTGGATGTTTACATAAAAGCAGCAAAATGCCAAATTAAATTAGAGCTAAGTTGTATTGCGAATAGGTTGAAAATTACAGTGATGCAGGAATAACTACAAAATATCAAACGAGCTATCCTATCCACGTGGTTGATTTTACACTTTTTAAAAAATTATGTATACGAAAACACTCTTACCCTGTTTCAACAAAGTCAAGCCACATTTGCCTTATTATCTGTTTCATGTGGTTAAAGTCTTCTGAAATGATTTTCTCGTCTTTATGTGTAAAGTTTGCACCATCGAGTACTGCTACAGTCTGAGCACAATGATTTGCCCCACGTATATTGGTATGAGGTATAATAGGGGTATTATCATCCACAAACGCATACTCATAAAGATATATTTGGTTGTTTCCTGCTTCTACTTGTAATTTTACTGATCTAAGCGTCGAGTAAGTGAAATAAATATCAGATATGTAATCAATGTATCCCAAAATATTTTCACCATCAATTGGTTTATTTCCAAAGTAAAATTCTTTGATCTTAGCAGCTACTTCCTCTTTATCATTTTCATTCAATTGTAGGTCGGCTGGCAAAAAGTCTGAGAACTTATTGTTCATTCCATGCTTCCAATCTTCAAATAACTCAATGCGTAATAGCCCTTCCATTTTCGCGAATCCATATAACATGGGACGTTTCTCATAGTTGCCGCTTTTAAGGATATTAACTGGATTATCTTCTAAGAATCTTTCTACGCCAGTATCACGTTCAACGCAGGGTGAAAATACGAACGTGGCGTCGGTTTCATTCATTACGTTAACAGAAGTCAACAAATTATATGGTGTCGCTTTATAAAATTCCTCTAAAGCGTAAATGTCATCAACATTGATAAAGTTTAATTTTTTAGCGTAAGTTTTAGCAACTTGAACTGGGTCCACTTGAACACTAAATGTTGCTGTATTAGCTCCACTTTCAGGAATAACTTTAGTAAATAAGCCGTTTGCCATTTTGGATAATAATAATAAATCCACAGCTGAAGAGCCCGCACTATATCCAGCGATAGTTACGTCATCAGGATTGCCACCAAAACTTGCAATATTATCTTTCACCCATCTAAGTAAAGCTACTTGGTCTTTCATACCCGCATTACCGGGTATATCTTTTGTACCTAAACAAAGAAATCCGTGTGCACCAAGTCGATAATTGAAATTAACAATTATAGCTCTTTTAGCCATAGCCAAGTGGTGTGGAGTGATTAAATTAGAGTATCCCACTACATACGCGCCCCCATGAACGTATACTAATACTGGAAGTTCCTTTTCATCTGTTTGTGGAACAAAGATATTCGCAATAAGACAGTCTTCCTTTTGCTCTTTGTCATTGAGAATACCGAAGTTAACTTGTGGACATACAACTCCTCTGTCAACAGCTTCTAATGTTTCAAACCATATAGGTGGCGGTAGAGGGCCCTGAAATGTGAAAGTAATTGTTAATTTTTTTAATAAACCGAATCGATTCAAATTAGTCGATCACAAGTGATCGGCCTTGGGAGCGATCGGTAGCTAGATAAGTTCAACTAAATAGCCGGCACCAGTTATCATTATTAGATAACCGCTAGTTTAAGTAGATAACCTGATCGACCACATAGAAATACATGTACACCGAGATTCGAGTAGAATGAGACGTTCCAGTCATGGAACTAAATCATATCAATAACTTTATTACTATCACTGATATTAGTTAAACTACATATTATTAATATTTGTTTTGTTATATTTTCTGATTGAACAGAGAACATAAACGAACTTACCTTAAATCGTTCTGAGCCAGTCGGTGCCGTGGCGTAAGGTACACCGTAAAACACATAGAAGTCTCCATCAGGTGACTTGTACCCTCGGATCGGTCCTTGCTTCGTCCTCACTACACGCGAGTCCACATCCTCACCATATCCACTTCCTACGATGGAAATAAGTACTAAGATCCACAACATGCCGGCGCCGTCTTATCGTGCACTGTGAACGACAATATGAATAACAAATCTATTATCTTGTATCAGTTTATTAATAAAAACTTATTCACCTTTGAATTTATCTACTTTTATCGTATCGCTTAATTATACATTTTGGTTTATAAACAGATATATAAAAGTTGTTTAACTGGCGAGTTCATTAAAATACTGAGTAAATTTGCAAACGACACGGTTTCCTCGTGTATATAATTATGTTTTATCATTGCCGTGAGTTATGACGTTAATACCTTGATAAGTACTCACTTGGTACTTAGCTTTGACATAGAGGTTCATTATAATTATGATTATGTTTGGCATGACACTGCAGTAATATGAAACGTATAATTTGCTCTGCAAAAGACAATAGATGCTTATCATCAATCTCCCCTGTTACGATGTAGGCAATAACTATAGACATAACCTTCTGAACTTTATTCGTTTCATATTTATTTGTCACTTTTAAACAGGGTGAATAATTATAAACTGGGATTATCTATAAGTTAAGTGATAACAGCAATGCTTTAATAAATATTTTATTTAATTGTAACTTAACAGTACATCTTTTGCTCCAAACTAATTGAATACAATATAGCTTTCAGTACAAAAAGTTAAAAGAAAAATAAATAAAAAAAATAATAACATGGATATTTAAAAAAAAATGGTAGTAATTGTAATGTAATCGTGGTGTAAAAACATTTTTTGCAAAAATATGTGATGTTTATGTGACAACATAATAGTAATAGACTTTAATGTTTATAGGATTTACAGCCCCACAATACGATTCTCTGTGTCGTGGGTACTGTCAACACAGCCACGAACCTCTTAATGGCAGTACAGCATGGTAATTAATTGCGCCAAACGAGTCGACATACACCTTAAATTAAAAAACAAAAATAACGCTTGTTTTCTTAATTTCATATTAATTGATTTTAATAATAACTAATAATTTTTTACATTACAATCTTATAAGTATAAAAGAATACTCTTAATAATGATCCCTTACATATTTAAAACTATTTTCTTTGATTTCCCGTGTTATACATAATATAACTAACATAACTCCAGCCGGGAATTGGATACGGGATCCTTCGCATAGTCAAGTGATCCAAAATTTGACTCGAAACTAGGGTACGGGGTTGCAATAAGAGAATTAGTACAAAAAAGGAAACTGGCAACCGTAACGGATAGGCAATCAGAAGTCATTATACTACCACTATATAATATACGATTATACCTATAAAAATAATGGCGGTAATTTTGTCCAAGGAAACAATACTTATACAAATTTCTACTTTATGGGATAAATTATTCACAATCCTTCCATAGTTTTTCGCTTATTATATGTTTAAGGAAACCCGGTACAAAGTTTTATACTTTTAGATTAACCACATTAGGCAATTATCTAACAATAAATTAATAGCATTTGATTTGATTCTTTGAAATATTTAGCTGCAAATTGCGCTTAATTTGTTTCAAGTTTGCCCTATATTTTCTAGATGTATATTCGTACAATATTTCAATTTGAACTAATTCCTGTAGTTCTTTATTACAACTCTGTCTTCAATATCTGTGGTGTGCTTGGCGGTGCAGGGTGGTGATAGTATTTGTTGTAGATATCGTCCCAAAACTTCACGTGTTCCTCCAACATAGGAGTCTCCTTCAGCTCTAGGATTTTGTCCAACACCATGTACGGCGATGCGTTAGCTCCTGTTGGGGGCCATGTTGGAAGAGACGATGCTTCAGGAACTGGCTTGCTGGAAATTTAAATTATTAAATATTAACCTTTTTTTCCAAATTCATCGAATAGTTTATCTTTTAAAACAGTTTTTTTATTTACTCTCCTATAAAAGTTCTTAGGCTTGAGACTCAACTAAAAAGTTATAAGACTTACTTTACAAACATCAATAATTAAAGCTAAAAAAGAACTTTAGTCTAAAGTAACATAGCCTAAGACTTACTTCCTCATGAATGTGACTTTAATGTAAAAAAATATTTTTTTTATATTTATTGAAGTGCTGTCGAATATAGTAAAATATTTTTTGTTTTTCCGTCTGGTGCATAAGATACAAATAAGCAGACAAGTTTTGTTCAATCCTTACCTGCTCGTTATAAAGTTCATCCACATTTCTCTTAATATCCGTTTTATGTTTTTATAATCATCTGAAGCTAAGGATTCATCATTGTGGGTAAAATTCAATCCATCAGCAATAGCCCATGTCTGTGCGCAATGATCGGCGCCGTGAATACCTTTATAAGGAATTAATGTACTACTATCATCCGCAAAAGCATATTCGTATAGATAAATTTGATTATTACCAGCTTCCGTTTGAAATCTAACTGATAAGATTGTAGAATATGCAAACACAATATCTGTAAAGTATTGTATGTATCCCATAATAGTATCTTCATTGATAGGATTTGCCCCAAAATAGAAATTCTTAACTTTAGCAGCAACTTCTTCCTTTTCATCTTCAGTTTGAAAATGTAAGTCAGGTGGTAGAAAATCAGAAAATTTACAATTCATTTTCTCCTTCCAATCTTCAAATAATTTTATGCGAAACAGCCCTTCCATTTTAGCGAAGCCATACAACATAGGACGTTTTTGGAAGTTACCGCTTTTCAGAATATTAACTGGACTGTCCTCAAGGAACCTCTCACCACCAACATTACGTTCAATACAAGGTGAAAATAATACTGTGGCTTGAGTGTTTTCAAGCAAATTGATAGATGTGAGCAAGTCATAAGACGCTGTCTTATAAAATTCTTCTAAAGCGTAAATGTCATCAACATTGCTGAAGTTTAATTGTTGGGCGTATTTCTTAGCAGCATCTGTGGGATCTGGTTGAACGCTGAATGTCGCTATGTTGGCCCCACTTTCAGGAATAATTTTATTGAATAATCCATTTGCCATTTTTGATAATTGTAATAAATCCACTGACGAAGATCCTGCGCTACATCCTGTAATAGTGACGTCTTCAGGATTGCCTCCGAAGTTACCAATGTTGTCTTTAACCCATCTGAGTAAAGCCACCTGATCTTTCATTCCCGCATTCCCGGGAGCATCTTTAGTACCTAAACATAGAAATCCATGCGCACCAAGGCGGTAATTGAAATTGACAATAATAGCTTTTTTGCTTTTAGCGAGTTGCTTTGGTGTTGTGAATTCACCGTAACCTAGAACATAACCTCCGCCATGTACATTAACTAATATGGGGAGGTTTTCTTCTTGTGTTTGAGGCACATATATATTTGCAATGAGACAATTCTCTTGTACGTTTTTATTGCCGCTCTGGATTAAACCAAAGTAGTTAAATTGTGGACAAATTACTTTTTTGTCCACAGCTTCAAATATATCTACCCAAACTGGAGGTGGTAACGGGGCCTGGAAAATTTAAATAATAATTTATATTTAAATAATAATATTAATAAGAATTCATAATTTACTTTATGATTCTCATCGCTGTTACAAGATATGATAAATTAAAAATTATGAGGAGCAAATACGAAAGTTAATATAAAAAATATATCGCATTCACCAGTAGATGCTACTCGTATACATATACAAAAGATAAATGCAGTAATCGATTATGATTTTTATGATATATTAAGTTTTCAGAGGCAAAATGCAAAGTGGCTCCATTTAATTATAATTATTGTTAATTTAAAACCTCCGTATAAATATTTAATATATTTTAAAGGTTTATTCGACCTTTATCCAACTACTTCATGATTACCTGAAATCTCTGAGACCCGGCAGGTGCAGTGGCGTAAGGCACGCTATAAAAGACAAAAATGTCTTCATCGTGTGACTTGTATCCTCGAATAGGTCCTTGCTTCGTGATCACGACACGTGAATCTTCATGTTCACTAACACTCCATGTTTCTCTCACGAAGCACACTAACAGCAGAACATACAACATTGCGATGCTTACACAACAGCGGTAATGACGAGCACGGTAATGATAATAGCAACTTGTATTTTAAACATGGACTAAAATTTACCTTATAACCTTATTGTGATTTAAAGTCATTGATAGAGATAACAGTTATTGATATTATAAAGTCACAATTGATTTGTTTTTACAAAGTCACAATAGATAATGGATTTGTTTCGATCGACGTGATGACAGTGATTCACAATTATAACGAATTATTACGATATTGATGTAAATGAAATTTTTGACGTTCTTTACTATTCGTATTTTGTATTTATTTGAAAATCCAATAATCCACTTCGATTAAGCAACCACGCGCTCACGTTAAAATCACAACACTGTCTTAGAATAAACTTGTAACTCGTGCGATGTTTCCGATACAGACTTACCAACAAAACAATTTTCTTAGTTTGACGATCATAAAAACTTACCGGTCAAGTTTCGGTTTTCTTGTTTTTGGCTTTACAGAATTCACTTTTAATAAATGTACAGGGCGTCACAAATAGCAGATAGCAGAATAGCATTTATTGGTTATTAGCAAATTGCTTCGAAATTTAGTACTTATTAAGAACAACGCTACGTATGTAATGTTAAATTTTAAACAATAAACTGTATTAAACACGACATCACCGAGCGTCTTGTCCGAATCTAAAGTGTAAAAATAAATTCTCGTGATCTCATATCAACAAGTCACGGGTGAGTAGATCAAATAATGTGTAGGTACGGTGCAACTGAACAGGAAGTCTCGTTGTGATGTAATTTTAGCTGAAAGACCTTGACTAGCAATCATTGTTGCTTGTAAACATTTGGGGTCCATAGTAACACCTTGCAAGATGTGTAAGAATGGTCCTGACTTGAGCTTCAAATTGACAGACTATATGACATTCCCGTAATTGTAATGGAGTTTTACTATAAATTTTTCTTACATCCAACAACGAGCCACTAGTTTTACATCTATGTAACGTGATAAGTGATATTTGTCGACAAATAATTGTGTAATAGTTCAAAAGTGTACATGATTATTTTACTGTGACAATGTGAAACTTTAAAGTCATTATAATCAAATTTAAATGTCTTCCACGAGAGCTACTGACAAATAGCTACAGCTCTAATTGCTCCATTGTTTACTTGCCGTGTTTCAGTCCTGCATTGTGTTTCATCTTAAATGTGATGTTTTTGTTAACAAATTGCTATACAATTATGTTCTGTAGATGTAGTTTTTTGTTCCGTAGTTTATTCAGGGCCGAATTTAAGGTTTCCGAAAACACACAACTTAAATATAATGATATTAACATCTTCGTTTGATTTGTTCTATTAATTTCGACTCAGTTACATCGATCGTGGTCACGGTGAGACTTCACTATGGATAGATAAATCTGTAAATTTCCGTCTCGCTTGTTTTATCAAAATTATATTACAAAATATACAATATTACATAATGCACTCAGTATTAAATAAAAAAATAAGCTTGTTTTTATATTCTATTTTTAATCAAACACCAAATAACAAGAACAATAACTAATTAAACGTAGCGATCAGATCGCCTTTTGTATAACACTTTAGTAATTAACATGCTGCATTTTCAATTGTATAGTAAAGTGACGTTTTAAACTTCGTTATTCATTTACATTTCTTTAACTGCTTATTCTTGTGTTCCAGTATCTGTTGCTGTGAAGGGATTATAGTCTCCAAGACCAACAAGCTCTGCAGATATATCCCAGAGTCTTTCAGCATCATCATTATTCAAAGCTTTTCTACTTGGAGTTTTAACTTTGCAGTCGCTAAAAATAAAACAATTACGAATTTCAATATTAACCTCATTACAATACATTATGCAAAGGAAGTCTAAATAATATTCAATATCACTAAATTGATTAATGGCTACTTATTACAAATATTCCTACATCATACATAGGACTAAGTTTCAAATCTAAGTACGCATTGAATTGTTTGTTAACTTCTTTGAAGGTTATTTAGAATAAACTTTGATCAATATTTTTTTACGCTACACACCCGATCCCTACATTAGGATTCCCTGTGTGGGTGCCATGGACCCAGAAATACTAGGACAAACACATCGAGAACCCAGAACAGAAATTTAAATTCAACATTCAAATCTCTGCCTCGTTGGGAATCGAACCCAGGACCCTTAGAACGGCGTTCTGGCATGGTAACCATTGCGAAACGGGTCGTATTAGGAATTAAGTAATTGCTGTATCTAATAACATAAGTAAATCGTGTTCTAACCTGTAGTATAAGCCAGTCTCGTTTGCACATTTCTCATCTACAGCACAATATATAGTTGTTTGTGCACCCATTTCTGGAGTCTTTGAGCATGGTGTCATTGCGTATAGTGTTTTTGCGCCCTTAAACATTGTGTCATTCAAATGACGACTCAGTTCACTATTTATCACTCCAGGGTGCAAACTGTATGTGTTGACACTTTCAATGTTGTATTTCTAGAAACACGAAAAACTTTATATATGATTTTAAACATACATAGATGTCAAAGAGGTAGGTTTTCGGATCATCTTTTGCAAAGAAAAAATGACAGACTTCTTTTGGATTTCTGTTTTCCCCTTGAATATAGAGAAAAGCATTGTGATGCTCTGTTTTACTGATTGGTGATGATCATTTACCATCATAGAGGTTTGAATGCACTTTTCTAAACAATTTGAGTAATAAAAATCATTTATATCGTAGTATCAATATGTAAACATGTTGCTGCAAGTTTTTACGGGTTTGCGCAATTATAAAAGGTAATTAGATTCATTAACTGGTGCCTCTTCATTTAAGTATCAAAGGTCTTCGAAGGAATATAAACAACTTTTGGTACTAGTGAAAGTACCTATACCTTCAATCTCTGTGCCAACTCTCTTGAAAACAGCACATTAGCCAGCTTACTCTGAGAATATGCTTCGGTAGGACTGTATGGTCTTTTCTTGAAATTCAAATCATCGAAGTTAATTCCATACACTGAAATAAGATTACACTTAGTCTAAATAAGCAAAGCTAACAAATTCAATACAAGAGTACTAGGATATAACATTAAAATGTATGCATAACTACTTCTTTGTAACTGTAAGTAGAAAATATTGTTACTTGAATACTTCTTTTGATTTAGTTTTCAGTGTTCGCAATAAGCTATTTAAAATCTGAAATTTATTGTATGAAAAGGCCCAGATATTATACATATACCTACTAGATTTTTGTACAGCTTATATTAAATTTTAATAAAACTTATGTTACAATTTGAAATAACGTGCAATAGTTTTTTTAAATATTTAAGAAAATGTAAAGTTATCTTATACAACACATGTGATTCAAAAAAATAATCAATGTAGCGTTATTCGACATAATGTATTTCGCACAAAAAACTACCGCTTCATTACGTCG
Source organism: Carystus phorcus (assembly GCA_018248895.1). Classification (NCBI taxonomy): domain Eukaryota; kingdom Metazoa; phylum Arthropoda; class Insecta; order Lepidoptera; family Hesperiidae; genus Carystus; species Carystus phorcus. The sequence continues at coordinate 1,042 of DWJN01003518.1, read as the reverse complement.
CATGACGAATAAACCTTAATTTAGTGTCGTTATTACGATTAAATATACCTTGATGATTGCGGAGGTAATTTCTTTATACGCAAAAGGGAAATCGAACTTACTTGTATGGGCTTTCGAAGACACTGTAACGATTCTAGCCGGAGTGCTATTTTTGATTCTCGGCAACAGGAGCAAAGTAAGGAGATAGTGTGCTAAATGATTCGTCCCAAACTGCATCTCAAACCCATCCTCAGTTTCGCTTTTTGGACACATCATGACTCCAGCATTGTTGACTAAAATGTTAATTTGTGGTTCTGTATCTAACATCTTCTGGGCGAAATCTCGGACAGACTTTAAGGAAGAAAGGTCACATTTCTCGACTATAATTACGCCAGTGTCAGTCAACCCGTTACATGAATTCTCAATGTCCATCTTTGCTTCTTCTGCTTTCTCCAAGTTACGGCATGCCATTATAACTGTAGCTCCTAAAATGTTTTTGAAATTGTATTTAATACATTTATATATAAAATTACTGTTTGAGGTAGCAAATCGGATGATGAAAAAATAATACTTTTAAAAGGATTTAAAACATACATAATAATAATATATTCTGTATTATTTCTGCGTATTTATGAAGCTAGCTTTAAAAAGGCACAAAATTTATAAATACCTTAAGAAAAAAATTAAATAAAAAATGTATTGATTTTTCTGTTTCATTTAAATGATCTACATTTATGCTGATAACTATGAGGTGGTAATAAGTACAGTTTTAAGAGTGTTATGGATTCTACTTCAACTCAACTTTTGTAGCAGTAAAATTTCACTTACAAGGAATCCTGGCTCAAGAAAGGAAGGTTAGGAAAATACATTTGTATGAAATTCGCGAGCATAGGGTACCGTCGGAGAGAGGATTACTTTATTTAGAGCAGATTCATATTCCGGGTACGAGTTCGTGGCGAGTAAAAAGATAAAGCTATCAATATTAACTATCTTATACTAATATATAAAGCTGAAGAGTTTGTTTGTTTGTTTGTTTGATTGTTTGAACGGGCTAATCTCAGGA
>DWJN01003517.1:0-13515 GCA_018248895.1 Carystus phorcus | reverse complement strand
GTATCAAAGCATACCTCGGCACGATGGGAGTTGAAGATGGAATTTTTGAGATACTGTGTATTCAGATTCTAGTAGATCGCTCGTAAAGATCAAGCAGATTTCTGAATTCCTCTTATCTTTATCAGGAGATTTAGATATATATTAACTGATATTCTTTTCTGCTCTGTCCACGTCTTCGGCCGCTGATATATTAGATTTCTAATGAAACTATTTTGTATTCCTTTTTAAGTATTTGTTGTATATATTTACAGAAAAAAATAGGCTTCATTTTTTTCTTTTGGAGAGTTAATACTAAAAATCCTTTCTTAGTTCTGTCTCACTATATAAGAATTCATGTTTCTAGATCTTCTTGTTCAGACACTGCTTTGTCTGTCAGTAAATTTTAGTTAAAAATAATTACTTATTATTTATTTATCAAGTAGATAGTACAGTCAGTGCTATATTGTATACCAATTAGTTAGTGTTTAATTATACCATAAAATATAGAACAAATATTTTTAAATAAAAATAGCCGTTAGACCAGGAGACGAACAACATGATTACAAGTGATCACTGCCGCCCAGATACCAGCAACACAAGCCATCACCAAAGGGCTGTCAGTCAAGAAAATAGAAAAGAGAGTAACTCTTCATATCATTGATACGACTAGAGCGGTCGTTTTGATGCAGTTTCAGGCTACTCAAGTCTACATCAAACGTTTCGTATGCCCCAACACTTCAGCCGTAAGAATTAGCTTTGATACAAGTACACTAGGACACGATGCGTGCAATGAACCGCCTTATGTGGCCTGCATCCATCGCCGCCTCACGTAATCTTCCACTTCACGCGCTCGACGTTACATTAACGCGTTACTATGAACGTGTGAATACTGGTACCGTGTGACGTCATTTGCATCGTGGAGGGATGGGGATCAGAAGCTTTGACAAAGCAATTCAAAGCTAGGAGGTTTCGTCAGTCATTGAAATGAGGTGTTTGTGATATCAATGATCGACTGTTATTACATCTGAATGTCAAGAAAACTATGAGACGATACGACACGCGTGGCATGTGTGAAAGATAGTTTATGGTAAAAACTAAATATGTCTTCAAAAGTATAATGTTCTGTGTTTTTAATACATTTAGGGTGTAATAATTATAGCGTGGCGACTAACTGTACTATAGGTCTGGCCCGCCATACTAAATGATTTACATGAAAAAATCTGGCCTTTAATAAATAATTATCACGTCATTATTACGTTTCACATTATATTATTCATTAAGGCTTGTACTCATAGGACATTGTCGTGTTTAAAGAGTTTAATTGATAAAATATTATTTTCTCTTGAAGGCCAGTTAAGCCGTGAGGGTGTGACAGACTACAATATAAATTAAAAAACTCGTTTCGCACGACATTTAATGAGAATCCTTTATTTCGTGTTTGCCGTGAGTAACGCAATAATGTTGCCCTCTACACCTCCTATATTCATTTAATTAATGTTCAGCGAACGTGATGTCATGCGAAGGACTAGTAGTTCGTTAGGGGAAACTAGGTCATGTTAATGACCTAGCCTATTACTTCATTTCAATCCTTTTGATGCAATATCGATGCTCAAGGTTTTTTGTATTTAACATTTCAATAACAATTTACGAGAACATAGTACGTAGAAAATATATACAGAATTTACGGACACACCAGATATAACGTATAAAAATTTTCAGCTACAAAATATAAAATATAAATATCTATACTAATACTAAATGTGAACGTAAGTTTGTTTGTTACGCTTTAACGCCAAAACTACTCAACCGATTATGATGAAACTTTGTTGACATATTCTTAGAGGTATTAAAAAAGACGTAGGATTTTTGATATTTATTTAAAATCTTTATCGCGAGCGAAGTTGCGGGTAAAAGCTAGTATATCCTAGTATACCTAACGCCATATATATAAGTACTTTCCAACTTTTGCGTGCTGATTGAAAGCCTTTAAACCCCAGCAATTTCAACAGGAACTACTCCAACTTAGGTTAAGTACCTAAAAGGAGTTACTTAAAATATTCATGGTCGTTTTTGTTTAAATAATTTTTAAATGAAAAAGTTTATCAGACCACCACTTAAAAGTTCTGGTTGTGAAGTGCCACACTCGCATTTTGTTGCTCCCAGAATAAAATATATCGTCGCCTTTACGACTGTTATGTTTATTGCCCAATTATACGTTATGACACTTATGAATTGTGTGACAAGTTTACAATCAAGTCCTTTAAGAGAATCGTTCTTCGTTTGTTTCTATTTTTTATTCAACACTTGTAACCACTCAATTTTTCATTTGAACGATTGCATTCAAAAATAGTAAGCTTACAATACAGGTTCTGATATTAGCGGAAAAAACGCACAGACTCACGGACAGAAATCGCCATTTGGTGCTTCAATAACACCCCCTAATCCCACACCCCAATTCTAAGATCCCAACAAAACATTACTTATTATTGTTAATTACTAGATATTTCCTAACCAGATTCTGAATTAGGGTTGAGTCAGGAACGCGAAACCACTAGCTCAGTAGGTATGCAAATCTAATAAACTTCACTTAATATGTTATGCAATGTGGGCAGGTCAGGAAGAAGCCGTCGCCTGTGACCTACATGAAAATACTGAAACGAGTGCTTTTATTTTTTATATGCGGTAAAATCTTAATATATATAAAGTACGTGTCACGGCGTTCGTCCGCTATGGACTCCTTAGAAATCCATAAGATTCTATGGCGGTGTAAGATAATTGACAAAATTGAGTAATCGCAAATTATTTGTTTAATATCTTACAAAGGATTAGTTTCATAAGATTCTAACAGATGGCGGTGTAATGAATCGGCTTAATTGAGTATGTAAACCTTAGTCACAGCAACGCGTGGCCGGGTCTGTTAGTACATTTATAGTTTTTGATACTGATTCTGCTAAGCTTTTCCCCGTAGAGTAATGTAACTATAACTAACTGCTTCTTGGTAACTAAATAGTTATTAGTTAAAACAAAGCGTTATTTTGTTGGAACTATTTTTATGAATTATGAATGAGTAGAATTTATATGGTATTCCAGTATTGAAGCTGCTGTACATCATTAACGTCCAGGAGATCAGCAATGCATTACAAGTCACCAAGAAGTGGTAAACACGTTATAACGTCTGTCGCTTTAAATACGTTAACATATTTTATGGTTTGTACAGCGCTATCATTTCTATCGTGATTTAATGACGTAATAAAATATTTTGCTTTCCCAAAAAATAACTGCTTTGTAAGATTTTTTCGTTGAAAAATGGACAAGGGAGCAATTTTCTTTTGTATTTCAACAACAAAGCTTCTTAGCGTTCTTCTCCTTAGTGGTACTTGTAGAACAGGGTAATAGCCGGTAAAGAATTACAAATAACGAACTATTCACGAATCACCTAAAACCTTACAACAAACTTACAACCTAAAATTACCTTGTTGGAGTTTAATCAATGAATGACAAACTTTGATTTACTTAAATAACCTATGCAACATTTTTTATAGAGTATAGATAATGTGGATAGGCCTTGTCATGATTCTGGAGCGCAGTATCGCTGACCTAGATTGAGGGTTTTTGCGAACAACGGAGGATTATTAGAACAAATGTTGCAACTAGTGCATATAGCTTGTATATAGAACATATGTTACGGTTATACATATGTGCATCCTACCATCTACATATCATTCACTTGAATTTTCTATCCAAAGGTTGTCTGCTAGATCGCTGTTTAGCGATAAGATCGCCTTTTCTTGGTACCCACAATTTCTAAATATTATATTTTGATTGTACAATAATGCTCCCACTGAGTATTTTCCAAACATTTTAGCCGTATCAGAGTGGCCCAGAAGACTGACCCCAATCCTTTACTAAAAAACCAGAAGTTAGTCCCGTTTGGTGGTAAGGCTCCGCGTAAGAATACAATATTAATATTATTACTGGTATCACCTTTCCTTGAAGGTGCCATGCTGGCTACCTACTTGCATGAGTTAACCGCCATACGCTCCATCGTGTTCCAGCTGGAGACTTGAGAACCAGTACTGTCTTTCTTCTTTATTAGCCGGCAACGTATCAGAGATACCTTTGGTGTTGTTGAGTTTCATGGGCGATGACCGCTTAAATGTGGCTTGACTAATCGTTCGTTAGTTGTTAAATAAAATACATCTTATCCAGAAGTTCTGAAATTGTTAATACTTACCTATTTAAATCTATATTTATTTATACAACCAGATGAACTTTAAAAGGCTTATCTTTCACGATAATGGAGTCAAACATAATATATGTACCCTGGTGCCCTGGGAATCGGGTTACTAGAACACTGTTCGCGTGACCCAATTCAAGGATAGCGCATCTGCCGCTTTGGGACCTACTGATCCCGGGATTTGTTCTTCGTAGTTGCTAATTTTAAAAGTAATACGGTGTTACCTAAATAAGAATTTATGTATCGCAAAACATAACAATTTGATGAGCTCTCACAGTAGGAGCGCATGAAATTGAAAACTACCAAACGGTACGATGTCATTTCGTCGGTAGTAGTATATTATAATACGTAAACTTATTAAATAAAAGTATAATTTATTGTAGCAAAACTGTTTTGTTGACACTTGAGTAGGTACGGACTTATTTCGATAAAATTCAGAGAATATTTATATACATCTATCAACGTCAGTAAAGTATCTAGTTGCATCGCATAAGCAATAAATTGGTTAACTATACTTCTAACATATGTTTTATTGGACGTAATTATCTTGTATAAGAGTATAAACTGACTTTAATGGCCACGAATTTAATTTATTACTGATAATAACCATAAAGTACAAGCTCAGTTTCTCGTGCACATCTTTGTATTATGCGTTAAGTTTTTATAGTCTACAAGCACGGACTCCTTCTATGGTAAGTTGTCCCAGCAGCCAAAGCGATATGCAAGAAAGCGGCCTTGATAGACTGGTTTCATATAACGAAGACTCTGTGGCCCAGTTGACGGTGACCCTGCTTGACGAATGGTGGAAAGATTCCAAGCTGCATCAGACATTTACGTTGCACATTGTTCACGGTCATATTGCAAAAGGATTTAGCAGAGGTTTACAGTCGGTAGCTGTGATGAAGCGAGAGGAGACGCATGTGACGAGAAGGGTGATGGATATGAATGTGGATGGACGAAGGGGATAAAGACGGCCAAAGTAGAAATGGATAAATTGTGTAAGAGACGATATGAAAGAGAAGGGAGTAAATGTTGAAATGTCGGCTAATAGAGAAGAATGGAAGAAGAGGACATATTGCGCCGACCCCATACAAAAATCGGAAATGGACAGGAAAATGATGATTGTTCACGGTCCTGGGTGTTTGTAATACCTCATTCTTATTTGTATAAGGAATTTAAGTGTCAATTTGTAATACAAATAAAGTATCCGAACTTACTCAAAGTAGCAAAAAGCTGTACAGCCCATCTGACATTCGCGAATTACCAACCTATAAGTCTTCTTTACGACAAAAACTCTCACTGCTGAGAACTTGTATCTCCTTAGAGTAATGAGATTAAAATATTATCTTTTAATAACTTTAACTTTGGAAATGAACTTTGAACTGCTGTTGAAACCACTCGTTAATTACTAGTTATACATTTCCCTGGATATGATAATCAACTCCAAATAATTGGTCTACGCAGTCTGGAAGCGTTTCAGGCTCCGCTTGAAACTAGTTCATTACTAAAAATATCTCATTAATTTTTTCACTAGCAAACCTAAAAATAAAATAAATTACACTGCAAGAAGCAACTGCTTGGCGCTCGTAATAAATTCATATTACTGGTTAATGTTCGTGTCTGTTTTTAAATTGATCTGTTTGTTGTTCTATATTTATGACGGGAACAAGCGTATATACAATAATTGATTAGTGCTCGTCTATCGTGATTCCGCAGAGAAGGAAAGTTAATTGCCTCATGTCCATAATAATGTGTGCTCCAATGTGTGGAAATATTTTTAATAGAATTGTATAAGTCGTACGTTATATGTTGGTAATGGTATGTATCTGTAAAATTGCCATAGCATTTAATTATCCCATAGCAATCAGCTTTTTGTTTGTAACTTTCGCCCTTATTTTCAGTTTCTTGAACTTTAACGAGCAATCCGACGCCATTTGTGACGAAAAAATATCCAAAAATAGCAATAACTTAGTATTAATGACACAAACAACAAAAACAAACTTACATTCACGTTTATAATAGTAAGGTTGTAGTATAGAGTACATAGTTTTGTGTAAAATACGGTTCCGTATAGATGATAAGAGCAGTAACGTTTTTAACGATGCAAACATAAATATATATCGACTAGTTAATATTTATTTAAGGTACCTGCTTGTTCAATAAAGTAACATGCGATGACGTTAACAAACTGTCATACTTATTTATGTTTACTACAACTCGTACCATAACATTTATAATTCAAAAAGCACTTAAGCTTCCCTTTACGTACCCAGACGGTGCCACATCAAGCTAAATTGGAGCACATTCGAGCGCCACGGCATCTTAACAAAATGCGGTCTCGGAGCCACCATTGTTTTCGTTCGGATCCTGCCACAATGAACAGCCCAGACAAACCCCTCGCCTCACCCCCTTCACATTATCCGCAAACTTGAATAGTATTACACTACCTATCCTAAATGTTTCTATATCTGAAGCCATTTCATCTTATTCAGTTTCAAACTTCGACAATTAGGACTCCATTAAGTCCAGTAACTTCATTCGCTAAATAATTTTACTTCCACCAGTCGGCAATATCACTATAGTTAGTCTAGTTTTATTCTAGACTAAACTTGCAAGATTAATTAACTCTAAGACTATAGCAAACCATTGTAGTATGTACGTTCAAAATTTTTAACGAATTTAGGTTAAGAATTTAATGAGCTGTAGAATAAATCGTACCGTAATTCCTGGTCGGGTCATTTATATGATTTGTTCTCAAGTTTTGTGTGTGTCTGTGATTGTATCTTTGCAAGGCGACTAAGAAATCCTAGAGTGTGAGTGTGTTATACTTTTTTATTCTCCAACTTTTATTTTACCATACAGATTTCGAAAGATTGAATCAATATTTTCTATTAGACGAGGAAGTACAAATGTGCCAATGGTTCGATTGACGTGTTTTTTGTAAAGAACGCAAGTAAAAAACTGATGGGAAGTCATGTATTAACGTCACCTAGAAACTTCTCTGAGAAACTAGTTCGATATATGACTGTACAAAAAGAAATGACATCTACTTTCGCACGCACTCACCATCCGGTTAGCGCCTCAACTGTCGCTTGTGTAACAGCGATTTTTTAGTACCTATCAATGGAAGTGTGTTCCTTGTTACTGTCTACGACGATGCGGTCTGACGCTAAAGGAGAGTCTACAAATGTTTTCTCGTCACGCCATCTTATTTATCTTATCAACTTTTACCCTCCACAAGTCCTACACACAATACGTATAGGTATATCAGACTTTGGGTCTACATCTGAGACGAGACCATGTCGTCGTTCGTTTGGAAGTGAAAAATATGGAGACGTAAGGTTGACAGATTATCTTATATTTAGTACTACCGGATCCGGAGAAATTCGTATCACCTTGGACGATTGGTCCCGCTTTGTAACATTTCTTATTAATGCCCATCTCCTATTGGTTATGTTACATAGTCTCGATAAATGGACAATTTAAAAATATTTTTTCAATTTGAACCAGTAATTCCTGAGATGAGTGCGAAAAACCAAACATACTCTTCAGCTTTATAAGATTAGTATACATAGTTATCAATTGTCACCTGTCAAGAGATCCCTTCGCGACACCGTGACCATATTCTATATAAGTAGGTCGAATAAAAGGTATAAAAAAGGAAATTCTGAGTACCTGTTATAACTATCCTATCACAGGCATTCGTGCGATAGCACAGCGCCCTTTTCTATAGGAACAATCCCTATTATATTCCCACCGGGCACTGAGCAACGCACTGCTTTCATTCAAACCTCTTTCTTACCTTCCGCACGTCTAATAGCTATCATTGCGGATGTTACGAAACCGAGAACGTTTGTCATCATCTAACCCTCGTTAGCGTTATTTTCTGAGTAGTGAATTATTTATGAGGTCGGTTCGTACTCACGATACTTCTAGACAAATATTGACATCATCGTTCAGAGTGCGGGGAAATGTCGATTTGCATAATTCAATTACGGCCTTTAATTCCATCGGCGGTTGATAATGAGACAGCGATGAAGCTTATATTGGTTCTGTTACGTCATTATAATACTTTGTTGAAGATGGGACAATTTTGCCTGAGCGTTTTATACAGCTGTTGAATACTGAAGTGAGGCAAGGACGTCCTTGAGAAATACTTTACTCGGAATCGGCTTACTTATACAACTTTTGTTCAAGTTTTTTTAAGGGCTATAAGTCTAAGGAAGAAACGGTATCTTTATGTCGGTTGTACATAAGTCTCTCACGACCCATTTTTCTCCGAATCTCTTAAACAGGCTTAATTTTAATTCAGTAGACTCTAGAATTTAATTATCTATCTCCATTTTATATTTTCCCCAAATCTGAGCCTCAGAAAAAAAGAAAATATTAATTAGACGCCTTTACCCACTGATTACAAGAAAACCTTTGCGAAAAATTTTAGTAATTTAATAAGTTTTGAACAAAATCGGCTACTTTAACAATGCACGTTTTATTCCACGTTCTTTTTTATTTATCTCTGACTTGTATTTCCTTCTCCACTGCAGAATGCCTTTAAAACGCCAAGAAAAATAGCACTTTGTAAGAAAGGATTTTGTAACAAGCAAAAAAGTAAATATTGAACCCTACACACTGCAATAAAGCTTGTAAAGTCCACAAAAACCTGGCTGGTGTGTCTGTCGCACACAATATCAGATAAACGTCGCCTTTTTCCGCAGACTGCTCTCCTTGCACTGAATTTCTTTCATGTTGCATTATCGTAGCTTACAAATCTCGTCCTTACCGATTTAAACTGATCTAACTTTCACCTATCCATCAAACTTGAACGGAATATATATTTGTGTCAAAAAGACCCATTACATTGTTAACATTTGCACGACTAAGTCAAGGGTTAAACGATTTATTCAATCTGCGAACGCCAACGTAATTGTTTCTATTCGCTGATACGAGTCGCAAAGTTAATTTCGCTGTAAATTGTCGTAATTTCGATCTTATCACGTTGTAGTAAAAGCTTTTGGCGTTGTAATAGTATTCGCAAGTCGTCGTTCAAGCTCTAGGTTATGAGGATGTGGGAATGTAGCTGTATATGTGTTCCTGCCTAAATGAAATCTACTTTTTGGGTCAGTCGACAATTTAATAGATTGGCCTACATTAATTTGGTCATTATTCTATAGTCATTTTTAAATGACAGTTACATGTTTTTACGGGTCAGTCATTAAGTGAGCAGACATTTGTATTAATTTGGCCTGTAAGACTATAAAAGCCTGTAAATTTTTGTTACTTGTTAGGACGGAGTGCATTTTATGTATTGTAGTTTTAAATTTGACAAAAATAATACTGTTGTTCCTAACTTAGGTATACAACGGTCTTAACGAAGTATGAAAAATATCGTAAAAGTAGTACTGTTATGTAATATATTACATATTACGATACTTAGACGGCCGGGTTTAGCTTGTATCTATATTTTAATAGGCGAAGTGAACACCTTTGTACCCTTTAAGAATAATGCATATAATGCATATAATGCATAATGTAGGAGTATGACATGTGACTTAATGGCAGAGTTTACACGGAGAAAAGGTGCAGAAAGCAAAATTTTAATACATTTACTAAACAATACAAAACATTCAATATTGTCAATGTAAAGTAAACCTTTGCCAAAAAGAACTACAGTTTAATTTAGATTGATAACAGGTCTCTAGTTGTAACAGATTTGCTGTTGGTTAAGTAATTAGCACATGAATATTCAGGAACAATGAGGATAAAGTTTTATTGGACCTATATTGCGATTGAATATCAGTGTCACTTGCCAGTATTCCCTTTGTTTCTGTCATTGATCAATATCGGATCGTGTATGGGTTACGACCCCATCTTATTGTTATAAAATCGTATTGTTTGACAAGTGCTGTGTGTGGGTTCATTGTCTTAAATATTATTCAATAACTAGCAAGCGCTTGCGGCTATGCACGTTTCCCGCAATTTTGTTGTATATGCGAGTCCGTGCGCGAGAAATATAAGCAATTAGGTGTTTTAACCGTGACCTCTCAATATATTTTTAACAATATAATATACGTACGCAAAAACTTAAACATGTAAGCAACATAGTGATATAAACAATCGTCTTACAAGAAAGAGACTTAATTCATTTCGTTTATTGGACTTGGTGTCCGTTTTTACAATAAAATCCAAAATCGATTAGAGAATTACAAATTGAAAATTTTAAGATACGCGTGAAAGCACGTCTCGTAAATAAAGGTTACTACAATATTGATGAACACATTAATGATAAGGAAGCCTGGAAAATGCCGTATCCAGCTCTGCAAATATGATATGATTTGTGTATTAGTGTATTTATTTCTATTTAGGAGATTTATAATTTGTTGCATTAATTACGATTAGACAGTACGGTCAAAGTAGGTATTACATACTTAATTATTTGTTTTAAGGTAAAAAAAGATTCGCCATCGGTTCTTATCACATCCACGCAAGATTGTATGGTGGTGTAGCTATTAGGCGTTTAATTTTCCCTTAGTCTTCGTCTTTAGAGATGACAAAAACATTAATAAACAAATGAAACTCATTTAGAACAATATTTTATATTCACGACATTAATTGTATAAATAACCAAATAATTATAATGTAACACCAATTTAATTACATTATTATGGCGTGTATTTAATGGTGAATGTGACCAATAAACAGGATAATTGTGCGTTATTCTACAAAATCGGTCCCACGTTTAGGAGTTCAGTAACATACAAACGAACAAAACAATTGCTATACAAAGATAATATGTATAGATAGGTATGTAACAGTAAACAGTGCGAGGTAAAAAACGAAACACGATGCAGATACATTCGTACTGATATTACCGTTCACAGCAATCACAGAATCGATATCTCATCGTCCCGCTCCAGTTACAATCAGATACGTGAACATTTGATCGATACACAAACACATAAGGTGACACATGAGAATTGAAAAAGTGCCTGGGACTTAAAAATCCTTATAGAAAACTGTAAGAACCCCTTCACAAGATTTCCTGCTTCAAAGTCCACTAGTTGAGATAGTGCGTTCTTTAGTTAATAGTATTAGATGTTACTTTACGGAAATCCATTGTATTAGTCTATGATCATCATACATTTTACAAAGTAGACTAATACTAACTTGATTAAGCGATGTTTGTTAGTCATAACGTGATGAAGTTGAGAAACTGCTAGTAATAAAATAGAACTAAAATTATCACTCGTTATTAAGCTATCTAAGCTATGTAGCCGATCCTTCGAAAACGCGATTCTACAATGCTTTGATATATTACTGTAGCTATTTAAATTAAATAGGTATAGTTTTTAATTTGTAATTTTTTTATTATGGTAAGCAGTCAACGACGGTTAAGAACATCAGCAACACCAATTCATTATGCGATACTGGCCAATAACGTAGTGAGAAGAACGGAAGAAAGCACTTCCTCCTAAGCTAGCCGCAAGACGACAAATCTCTTGGTGGCTGATTCAAGCAAATGGGTGATAGCTACCCAGACGGACTTCACAGAAAGATAAGGATAATATTAATGACAATAATATTGTTTTTGATTGGGAAATTTATAATTCTTTAACATCAATTTTACTACAATATTAAACGAAACTTACTTACTTACTAAGCTTCAAATATCCCAATTTGGTAAACTGCTATCACTCTCATTCTGGGAAGAGACCCAATTCCGCGACCAACTCTATCAAATCTACGTAAATGAGTTATATGGATACGACGTATCAATACTAATTAAATGTTTCGTATTTGTACTCTGAACTGAACTATTACGGCAATCAACGTTCCAATATCAACGTCGTTCCAATTAACCCCGCATAGGGCTCGGTTCACCACTTTCGAATCCCGATATCGTGTACCACGTGTGTACACTAAACATCATATACCTACATATGTCACTGTCACTGTGTGTATACGTCATTTCACATGTACTGGGGAGATATGTACTGCTCAACAGGATAATAAAAGTTGTATCTATCAATAGAACTGTGTCCCCGTGCTTTTTTAATTTTCTTTTGTTCAAGTGAAAAACAGATTGAATTTTTTCGAGATCGATTCAGAGATTATAAAGAAGCTATTGTATAAACTAGGAGGTCTATATCTCTTTCCTTTTATTTACTTATAGACGTTCGTTAGGTTTAATGGTTAGCTTATCTGACTACCATTCGAAGGGTCCTGGGTTCGTTTCCCAGCGGAGAAGAAATGATGAATTTAAATGTTTAATTTCCGTGTTGGTGGAGTTATGTGTCCATTCTTTGTTAGTTGTCCATGCACCCACGACAGAGAACCCTAGTTTGGGGCGCAAGTATGTTTGTGGGTAGCGTATTTATCTTATTACAGTACCAGCTTATTCGGCACATCAATAAATAAACATTTTCTATCGCATTGAATTACAATCTAAATCGTACTCGATTTAATCTCACAGGAAAAAAAAAATAAAATCTATCCAACCATTTAGGAATTCAGTGACATACACATGAACAAAAGAACGAATCTATTCATATACATGTAGATCTGTAAGTTTTTTATGAAATCACAAAAAAAATTAAGTAGGGTTGAACAACAGCAAAAAGCATTTTCATTGTAACCAATCAATGTACTCGTATACTCGTATAATTTAGACGGTAGCATCTGCAATCAACTTTAAGTACATACATGAGACTTACCGATTAATATCTGGTAAGCAACACATGGTGATGACTTAGATGTTAGATTAGTTTGTCATCATTTCCATCAAACGTCTTTTACTTTTACTCCATTACCATTAAAATACCAAGCCAGTTTATTCTTTTATATATAAACTTAAATGTAATAACGTACAAAGTAGGTTAAGAGAGTTGAGGGCGCATCGAAGGCAGGGGCGCAGAGCCGGAGGCGCGGGCGTGCAGGCGTGCGATCGAAGTAATGTTCATTTAACGCCGGATCTGATGGGTGCAGATAGTCTAGAAAATTGCTATCGTGCAGGTTTTTGCCACGGGGGCGGTATAATTCGATCCTAAGCTGACGCTCGCCGCGTTAACCTGGATTATGTAAGCTGCGTTCGCTGGCTAGGAAACAACATTAACTAATTATTAACGCTTCTATAACAGCTTAAGGGAATTTATTCAAAAACGTGATGTTTATAGGAGATATATGAAATGAGTTGATGCTGTTAATTTTATGTTGAAGCGCCAATTAGATTCAATATAGTATCTCCATTTATACATATGTACATATATTATTCATTGGTCATTTTTGTCTCTCATTATAACGAC
>DWJN01003516.1:0-13516 GCA_018248895.1 Carystus phorcus | reverse complement strand
CGCAATGACGATATATGTATCTCTGTATAGATTTAAACACCAACTCCACGACCTCTTAGTACGTAAGACCTATTAGGTATTCTATTAATGACTTTTTAAATTAATCTAATTTTGTATGACTGACATATTTCAGTAATTTAATTAATAATTTTATGTGTAGAAATTCAATAATTATTCTGTGACAAATGTTATGTCTACTGTAAATTATTTGAAAGTTACTAATATTAAAAATGACATTTATATTTTTGCACGCCTTTTGGCAGGATTTACCAGATTAATATAATTTAATTATAACAACCTTTTTATGTACAAGCAATTAGCAATAAATCCAGCAATAAATGAATTTGAATTTAAACGTTTAAGAGGAGTTCAGTGACATATTATTCCTAATAAATATTAATCTTACATTCAAGTGCGACTCAAATACCCTAACGGCTAAGCGCGCTGTATATGTCACCGCTCGCTCCAGTTTCGCGGACATGCCGCAGCCGTGGGAAGTCGTTACCGACAATGATTGCATTCTATGACATCGAATATTCTAAATTAAGTTCGTGTCCAAAGAATGTGTTAACTCTAACCGTAACGTCATAAGCTATTTCAACGCTCTTATAAATTTATTGAGTTTAAAATTTACAAATTACTAACTACATATTTAAATAGTTCGTTTAAAATTTATATTACATAGAATGATGTTGTCACTTAGATAGTTACTAATTGATTAAACAAACGTTCAGCTAAGTTGACAAGCAGAATCAGATTGAAAGGTATACCTCGTTTACTTAAAACCAGTAGCTTTTACTAATAGCAACTTGCCAAACACCTTGTTAGTGATCATGTTAATTAGCTTTAACGGACCTAAATAAGTAGCTCAAAATGCTTTTAACCAGTTAGTTCTACATTCAATCAGCGTCGACGTTGTCGGGCCGTACGTAGAGGTGCGCGTGCGCAAATCAATTTGCTCGCAATCTCGATAGCGCTCGATAACCAATCTAACGAGCTACCGAGCAGTTGAGTTCTCGCGATTCATTCCAATCACCTGCCACGAAACAATATACACATTTTTATAAAATCCATTACATTAGAACAAAAATGTGTAAAGTTCTACTTTGTTAATATAAATTTTATCGATTTAAAAAGTAAGTCATCAATGTAACTTTCTTTTTACTAATATAAAATTTTAATAAAAAGATGGGGTGTAATTGTGACGGTTACATAACAACTTTACTGTTTATTAATATGTTTACTTGATAGACAATATTATCGATAATAATACATCTGTATCCTTGTAATAAACGAGTGCTAAATACAGATAAGCATTATGTTAAATTTAACTTATACATTCCTCACTATTGCCTTTCAATTCTCGCGTGAACAGGATCATTCCGTGCCATGGACTTAAGTCTCTGTAAATTGTCTATAGAAATTTACAATCGCATTAATCGTCTATAGTAGGTGTACATAACCATTTAACAGCGTGAACATTTATATCTCAAAGACAATTTCATGATCATGTTCAACTGACATTTTGTAGGACATGAATATCATTTAACCGTTAGATGAAAAAACTTAAAAACATTAAATATGTTTTGAATATTGCTAGCATTTGATGATATAGAGTACGTACATACATACGCAATATATTATGAAGATGCACAGTCAGGATGAATATTCATATCTAAATAGGAACTTGAGAAGAGCGATGGTTCTTTTCATAGGTAATCTGTTTACGGCTGAAATATAAAATTATCTTCCAAACATATGAAGTTTTCTAGCGGGCAATCAATCATAGCGACTGAAGGGGCGCGGAAAGCCGCCGCCGCGAAAGCGCCCACAGCTCTTCAGGGTTGCGAATATACAAGGAATCAATCATAGATTTTGCGACAATCGATCATCAGTTTTCAATAAAAAAAAACTCCAGCCATCAACCATTAGTAATTTATAAACAAAGTTACACTCTTAGCAATATAGATTTACCATCTGAAAATAAAAGCAAACATTTTCTGGAGATTATCGCGGGACCATTTTAAATAATTGACTTCCTAAGAGTGGTAATAAGCGATTTCACATAAGATTGAACTCCGGCCGCCATGTCTTCGACAATCGGTCGGCTTGATCGCGCTTCCGCGAAGAGCGGCAGCCACTATCCCAAACCAGTCAAACGCACGACAAGTGCACAAAGGGCGTCGAGACGTGGCATTGTAAAGAGGGTTTAAGTATGTACAACTTCCTCCTCAAGACGTTGATAGTGCGCTACGAGAGCTCGCGGGCTCGCAAATTCTTTGATTCACTTATACAGTATGGAAACTTCATCCGTGAGAGAAAACTACAAAACATTTAGAATTCGTGATCTTTACTTAAATTAAAACGTAATATTAGGACTATTATAAAACAAAACATGAACTAAATACTATTAATCGTGTACATAACAAAAATATTAAGTGCATTACTGTCGGAGTGTGTCAAGTGAGTAAGCATATACAGTAAACATCTTAAGCATGAAACCTGTGACAACAATACATCTCGATACGGATCTGGCGCGCGGCTGTAGGCGGGGTGGCCGGCCCTCTATTGTACACACAAGATACCTATTTGTATGGTGTTCGCTAGACATCACAAAAGTATTCAATAACACCCACTGATCCTTACATCCACAATTCCACTTAAGTCTGAGCACAGGATCGCTGAATATTACGCGGCTTTCAAGATACCAATAAGTTACATTTACTTCGTCCATTAGAAGTAATAAAGATACATTTTGGTTGTGCTACTAATAAACTGAAAGCACCAACCATGGAATAGGAACCAACCTAGGAATTTGCCTTATCCATCATCAGGCTTATATTCTGTTGATATGGTAGCGATAGAATAAAAATAGCAGAAGCAGGTGGAGCCGAGCTTTACTAATTTAACTCGGTTAGCTAATTTATCCGCTATTTAGTCGGTGGTAAACGTGAGATCCATATCGCATACACCGCAGTTTGTTGAGCGAGGGAACATCGCATCGCGGCGGGCGGGCTATCCCACTGTCTACACGAAACTTGGAAATAATCATTTATTCACTAACTGATTGAACTAGATAGCTGATGATATTGCTGGCGATTTAGATTTAGACGGAGGATGTTATGTTAAAAACTAGAGTGGAAAATAGTTATATTGTTGTTTCACACGGGGAACACTTCCAACTTTTGAAATTTTATAAAAATTCTTATCATGTTGCTGCCTAAACAAACCATAACAAATCTGTAATGTTCTTAGAGTTGTATGAAACTGGACGCAGGCTATCAGCTGACTAGGGGCATTTGCGCCATATAGGCAATTTCAAAGAAGCCTCTATTATTATTGCTGAAATGATTTATATAAATACCACAAATGAAAACTACACCATACGCTACACATTTATTTAAAACATGGTTATAATGGTGCAAACGAAACGTTAAATAAGCGGATAATGGTCGCATAGGAACAGCAAGGTCCATAATTCTATTCAAAATCCACTGATATAGGCTCGCCATAAGAGGAAGTCATGGGTGTAATCGTGGCCATCGCAGCGGGCCACAGCGCAGCGAGAACATTTAAATTATCGTGAAGTTAGATCCGCACGCCCATAATCACACCGTTCATTTGTAAGTTAGCCAGCGAAATGTACCGTTCGGCCAGCGAAAGTATCGTCATCAGATAGCGAGGGACGTTCAGGCTCAATATTATTCAGAACTGAGAAAAACAATCGTACCTCGTTAAAGGCTGATAGCGGGCGCGCGATTGCGACCATGCGGTGGCTTATGCTATCTAGTTTATGTACCGAGGAGGCACCTTTTCAACTCTCGCAAGAGATATTGCAGGAAAACAGACTCTCACTATCCTTTTTCGAGTAAACTCTAATCTTATTAGATACCCCAGACATGGTTTAATTCAGCGACAACAGATAGTAATGCAAACCGGTACCAACCACGATGAACAATTGTAAGTGCATGCGGTCGTTGCTTCTGTAAAATATAATCTTTAATTTATTGTCCACAACATTGTGTTTAAGAAATTCCTCATACTTACATTACCGAAATCATCGGGCACTAGTCATATTCACATTTTAATACGCCTACTATTATTATTTTACAAGTGTATTTATAACGATATCCTATTCCTGAAAACATTTCAATGTCTTCAGAAAATCATCGCAATTTATAATGGTTTAGATTTCCAGTTTAATATTGAAAAATATTTAACTTATTTTGATCAATGATAATATGAGAAACTCCATTTTTGTGTAAATTCCATCCCATAAATCATAGCACCTTATGAGACATAAGAAAACGATAACCATACAATTACCGAATATTAGGTTCAAACCCTTCACTGACGTCAAACGTCGAGTGTTGTGTGTTAATGCAGTTTTTTCTATTTCAATTACAACTTCACTCACGAATTTCAGATTTCGATTTTCTTTCCAATTAAGCTGAATGTATTTTTTTAAAACACCAGCTTATGCACGAAATCACGGACTTTGTTTTAATGCACAATTGGATTAGTCATTGCAGAGAGACAATCAACGTACGAGAGATGATCAAAGTACAATCAAATGTTTATTCGGAGTCAGTGGCAGTAGCTTTGAATGGGACTTTTATTTATATTTCTGTAATCGCGACCTGCTGACGTCGCACATTTTGTCTTTAAGAGGAAGAGTAAATATTTCTAATTAATAAGTTTTAACTTAAGAAGAAAATTAAAAATGGAAATAATTTATTTGCTATCATTTTAACTAGGATTAATAATTTACTTCAGCATTATACGAGTCATCGTAATATAAACAATAGACTTTATATTTATGATATGATATGATATATGATCATATTTGGAATATCATAATCATGAACTATCTTATCGAGAAACTAAGAAGTTTATATAAATATACTACTTGACCCAGCAGACGTTGTTCTGCAACAATATAACCCAACAGACCCGGCTACGCGTTGCTGTGACTAAGGTTTATATACTTAATTTAGCAGACTAATTACCTTACACCGCCATCTGTTAGAATCTGATGGAACTATTTTTTTGTGATATAGTAAACAAATAATTTGCAATAAAATAATTTTGCGACTATAAATTGAGATGTAACCTATCCTATCTTTTAAGTTGGATAAAACTGGACACGGTGAACAAAATTTGATTAAAATCGGTTAAGTAGTTTACGAGTCCATAACCAATACAAACACCGTGACATGTACTTTATATATATTAAGAATAACTATGATTAAAAAGAATCATAATGATAATGTAAGTTAGAGACTACATAAATATTTCAATCGCTAATACGTATAAAATCCATTACGAGAACATTCGGACACGTGCGTGAACCGTTTAGTCAATTAAAAGCTAGCGCTAGTTCTAATTAGGAAACAGTTAAAAAGGCCTTTACCGTCAATGTATCAATCCGCGGAGGCAGATAGTCGGAGCTATCGAGCCATGCTAATGAGACCGACCGGTTCGAGGGACAATTGTAGCTCGGACTGGCAACCGCGAAGCATTTCTTCCAATTATTCAGAAACTGTACTCTAGTAAATTCTAGTTAAATTAAAGTTTTACTGCTTCTAGAAAAGTCTTTATCGTACAAAGTGGGATTATGTCTAAATGAATAGCAAATTATCTGATGATATTAGTAGCTAACAAGTATATTTTGTAATTTATTTTACTGGTTTAGGAATATCTATATTTTTTCCAACTGGTTATGAAACCAAATGTGTTAAATAAATTACTACCAACTGTATTTTATTTATTTCTTTCCATCAAAAAGTATGACTTGTTCAACAAGGATTTATACTATGTATAAATATATAGCATAGCCTAAAAATTTTATTCTAATGATTCATAACAGGTCATCAATTGTACAACATTTTTTGATAGTCACGTATGTAAGGACTCAGGATGTAAGGATAACACGATATTAAGAGTTTATTACTAAGAACCTTCAGTGGTGAACTAAACACAAGGACAGTATGACAAAACCAGATATCAGTTTTCCAGGCTGAAGTGTCACACAAGAAGCTTCCGATTCCGATGTGAAGAATTCATTTTAACGAGGATACATACCTACGTAAAATAAGTCTTATTCGCTACAAACTGTAGTATAGTAACTATAGTAGTATACATTTTAGTAATATCATTGTCATCATTAAAATATAATTTTAAAATCCATCGTAAAGATACCTAATTTACTGGCAAGATGAAAAAATAAAAGTCTCAACAATTAGATAAATCTATTGGTAGCACTATCGTAGCATAGCATACAAATACGAAATTGATTGCGTCGTGTGGCGAGTGACATTTCAGTATCCGTAAGGGGGCGAGCGGGGAGCGCGGGGCGGAGACACGGACTTCACGCTGACATTTGAATAGGGCTGTCCCGGCATGTACTGGCACCCAACGACGGCCAACGAGAGGCGACAATGTTCCCAGAACACCGAAGTACGTTGCTATTGAAAAGAAAATTTACTTTATTCAACGCACGACAATGAGGCACCTTATTTTTCAAGAGCTCAACTCGCTGCCAGTCCGGGGTCCGATGTATAACTGAATGAATCATGTGACTAATTCAGAACAAATAAAACAAGGGCACATGGAACCAGACTGGTTCAATAGATTAAAATATAGTGTAGTATTTAATCATGACAAACTATACAATAGACCTAACACTGAAGGTCAAATCCACTTAATATTATCTGTTAGTCAATACTCTGTACCGCCAGGCAAATTGCTTCAAATATTGCTAAATAGCGATAAAGATCGGTATGTACGAGCACATAAAATCGCAGAGTTCAGACATTTCAGAATACAACTGATTATATTAGTTAAAATATTTTTTACAATGTAAAGAACAGTTTTCATACGTGCTCGTAGATTGTTGCACAATAGATTAAGGCTAGCGAGGTTCACGAGATTTTCATCTTCTTGCTACAATACAAATACAAAAACCCTTATTTCAGACGTGACTATAGATCAGGATATGTATTTCAAACAATAAATGCGTCATAACGTTTCTGCATTAGATTATCTGTGTGCGATACGTGTCCTGAAATAATGTTATAGCCGTGCGTCGGCACTTGGGAACACAACTGATAAAACTGCTGAAATGATGTTACATTGCACAGTATACTCAGCTTGAGCTTAAGAATTTGACTAAGATAAATCTAAATTGTATAACAATAAAAGATGTCTGCCGATTGCAGCTAACAAACCACCATGTAATCGCATTAAGACAGAATTCCGGGAATGACACATCGCATGTATACGCAATATTGAAATATTACAATTCGTTAATAAAAGGAATTCTTACCTGCTTACATTATAACCGCAAACATTTAGTGAGTATAGCAACCTATGTAAATTCGGATAGCAAAAGCATTCATTCTACTCACTCGGAGTTTCAGAATTCTCCGGCAGCAATGTGAGAACTTCGCAAAACAAAAGTCTGCGAATTGTTTGTATGTATTTGTATAAGAAATGAGCTGAAAGTAGGAAGTGTACACTGTTTCGTTCAAAATAAGTTTACAAATTCACTTTAGTTTCTTCGCAAAATACATTATATCAGTAACGATTTGAATTAAATAATGTTACTGGAACTTATGGTCGTGCGTCGCATGCAGATGTTATATAGTAGAATATACTGTACATATCACCGTTCACGCTAAATGACAGGTGGTGTTAAATTAACAATGCCACTTTTTACATAATCGCATGCCACATGTCCAGAGCACGAGGCACGAAATATTTTTTAGAAACGGTTGAAAAAATCTAAAAATGTTAGTACGCGTCGGTATGTCCGCGTCCAATATGTCGAGGGAACGATACGCAGCCATGTGTCATCGGACAGCGGCCGGTCAAACACACTATGTAAAACCAATACGAATTGAATTCGCATTTGTCATATACAAAGCGAGTCGAATTGTCCCAGTTAAGGAAGCGTGCCGGCAATAAATATGCAAATGAACGTTTATATATAAACTTCTATTCCTGGTGCCCTGAAGGGCAAAGGGGTCCATTCACCAGCTTCAACCGCTAATTGCCGCGCCTCCTCGCTGCAAACAATCAACAGTTACTCTTCGCTTACAATAAACGTGTACGTATTTCATCGATACTGTTATGATGTTCCCGATTGTATTGGTTGTTAAAGTCAGAAAACACTTCTTAACAATATTGTAAATATACGGTTAATAGATAACAATAAAACAATAAGTACTGGAGGGTTATTCAGGTCGCGCCCACTGTGCGCTACAAACACTAATAAATCAATCGCTTAAGATCGATAAGATTAATACCAAATTCAAAGTGCGATAATAAAATCAGATTATGTACTGAGTGTGATAAATAAATGCAACCTCTAATATAACTTAATTTACTTTTATATTAGAACAAATAATTATAGATAGTTCACAAATATGGTATGTTTAATACATGATAAACAAAATCAAATCAAAACAGTAGTACTAACAAACAAAAATTGAATCTTCACCAATAGTTGAAGAGAAACCACGTTAAAAATCAATTGTTGTCATCACTGCTGTGGAATAATAATCAACATTACAGAAGAAATATAGATGATTTCTATAGCATCATGAATAAATTTAATACAAACCTTTACATTATAGGTAGAAGTTTTAATTATATATGTATGTTATAACTGATAATCTATTCTGCTTCGAAGGAGCTTTCTGTAATTGGCAGTAGATTTAAATCTGAGACATTTCGACTCTCAAATTGATATATATCCTTGCAATTGTGGTCGACTAGACAAATACGAGTCATTAACATCGGCTCAATAATTAAAATAATTGAATTAAACACTTTCAACATGTTAGCAGGAGGTTTACACTACTTTCTACCGAGTATAAAGTACTATCAACTTTTCCCTCATATTTAAAATAAAATACATATAAGCTTCATTCGGTACATTTTCATTTACTAAAATTAGTTTTGATAATGTAAACATATTTTTGATGCATATATCTTCTGCCATACTTAGCTATGAACAAAGTCCCTTATAATATTATAATCACGATAAGCGAATTGCTGTAATTGTCACGTTTCTAAGAGTATGGGAATTTAAAATTCACATCAAATTGTTAACGCCCACGAGAGCTCAATAAAAAAGTTTTAATAGGTCACGATAGCAACATACGAAGTGCTAGAAACATGGTGGACAAAGTGACCGACGCAATAAGTGTCGTGAACGAGGGGACATTGAAAATTAGTAGACAATACTTCCTCAGAGAAACGTGAAACGTTTCTTCGTGCGTGCCGCTCACGCCACTAGGTACTGCTGTAACAGAACGCGTAAAATAAAACGATTGGTTGAGAACACGCACAACGGACAAAACTTTCTTATAACAACAAATTTGATGTATCGCGAAAAAATTAGAGTTCACTCACTTTTAAAATTCCATAAAATACTTTAATCAATCACCAGTTGAATAAGTTCCCTAATTAGTACATTATTGTATTCTCCATCCATATCCTAAAACCTAATTCAATAAATTCGTAGTTAATCTCGCGGTATTTATAATTGCAAGCAAACAAACTATTTGAAAAAAGCAAAGAAGGGAACGTGTTTGAAAACAATAGCAAACTAGGCACACGTATGTTATTATTTAAATGGGACGATTAGACCGGCCGGCCAATTACCATCTGCGAGGTATTGTGCGCGATTTAGCACAGCGATGTAAGCAACAATTTCAACGTCGCCGATATTGAGTTACGACGTAGCGAGTTGATGCTTTATTATCCGGTCCATCTCTTCCGCCCTTGTTGGTCCGAGACTCTCGAGATCACTCGTGTCGCCCGCATAACGGTCCCAATACCGATACGACCGTGTTATTAATCTTACCATTGTATAAGCCACGGCAACGACACGACATGTGCACGCACTGATAACAGTAATGGAAATATTCATTCGTAATGCAATCAATTACTTCAATTACAGTTACCGAACACCTCTTATCGCATATCTATAAAGGCAAACACCTGTACTTCTTGGAAGACGTTCAAATGTTAGAACGGATTATTAACAAGGAAATAGAAATGATACTGGCAACCTCCGACAACCCTAAGATTATGAATATCGATCGTTTTTAATTTTGTACTTGTATAAAAAATATTACGTGTATTTAATCATCAATGGATGTTATGAATCCCATTGGAACTTCCAGAAAATAACAGATATTTGCTTATTTTTTAGTTTCCGAACAGCGCAACTGCAGAGAAGTAAAATTTTGGACATAAATGACTTAAACTTGAAATATTAATTACTAAAATTTTTAATATTTTGAAAATTATATGTAATTCTGTATACGGCACATGTGAAATCTTGTAACTTACTATAATCTGTATAGCGTACTTTTTGTAGATACGGGATAAACCGCCGTATAGATTATGTTGGCACCAGATGGTTCTTTTATAAACTTCACATTTGCCATAAATTGATTGTCATACTAGAACACCACATCATAGAATAAATGCCATCTATAAGTTCAGCTTTGTACTAAGTAACACATTTATGGTCAAATTACCATACAGAGAGCAACAGTCGGTCTCTTGAAGTAGTAATAATAATTGAACATAGAACGATATCTCTAACTATGTAAGATTATACATATGTATTTACATGCATATGACATTATTTCAATAACATCTGAAGACAAATAAAATTGTATCGAGTTGCGTATTCGTCACGTGCCTACGCCCATCGCTATCTTCCAGGCGGCACACTGTTCACCTACCCTCTCTCCAATTATGATAATCATCACTCAAGGCGAGCGGAACGAAAGGGGGCAGGTACCGGTTAAAACGTAAAATTACACTTCAATTTTTACTCGACGGCGGGCGCACAATAAAAAACAAATATTCTCATGGTGAGTATCGATAAAACGTGACCGGCCTTCATCAAAATAGTGGACCGTTGTCTTGTTGGGCGGCACCTTATATCGTTCGGGCGAAGTGCTAAAGTGTAAAAAGCTGTAGTGAAATGTGTAAGCTCGACGTCACGATTATTGAATAATGACTTCTCAAATTAGCGTCTCGCCGCTTAAAATTATCTTCTAATATACAGTCATAAATCTCGTACAATATAGCAGATAATTTATTACTCGTACCTTTAGTTAAGGTTTCGCGATATGATATTTTCTGGAGTGGAGTCCAATCTACAATTCTATTACATTTGCATGAGCAACGGTCGCGAAGACAGAACTAGTGAATCGGTGTATGCTAAAGTTATGATATATAAGACTCTCGTTATTTATACGGTGGCTCGTTAACTGAGATAGCCGAGGGGAGTGGCCATTTATATCTTGTTGTCGAACTGTGTGTTTTTACAAGGGCCGCGAGTGTTACAACAAATTCTACAAACGACCAGGCGTCATCTATCAAAAACGCTAACGAGCTCGGATGCCGCGGTAATTTACAATCACTGCGGTCCAATAATATGGGATGATGCTGATGAAATATTAAACTTACTATCTAATTTAAGGTCGGAATGGCTTAAAACATTGTAATTTTGTGATGAAATTTGTGTTACTATTTATGTAAAATTGTCCAATTTATATATGCTTACAACAATGCTTGTAATGATTTATTATTAAAAAAAATGTAAGCTCAATAACAGAAACATTCTTATAGTTCAACTTCACTAAAGAACAAACTAGTATTTAAACAAAAGATTGTTCTATTTAGATTAAACGGTGTCCAATAGGTACACGGCAGTATTATCGTGACATTCA
This sequence comes from Carystus phorcus, assembly GCA_018248895.1. Classification (NCBI taxonomy): domain Eukaryota; kingdom Metazoa; phylum Arthropoda; class Insecta; order Lepidoptera; family Hesperiidae; genus Carystus; species Carystus phorcus. The sequence continues at coordinate 1,754 of DWJN01003516.1, read as the reverse complement.
GAAACTTTATTGTGACAAACACTGTGGCATCAAATTTCAATTTATTATAATGATCCATAAATGCCCGAGCTACACTGCTGCTACCATTACTACTGGAATTCAATTGGTTTACAACATAAACTGGCATTTTAATAGAGCCCTATTAAGAACATTGGTATGCTTTAAATTTTGTTCATTTTAAATGTCTTGTCTATATTTTTATTCGAAATTTTATTATTTGTAGTTTTAATGACTTAGTCATTTTTACTAATGAGTCATCTATTTGCGCTGAAGAACAATATACCCACATATATTCGGCCGTAGAACTATTGAATAACCGTTGCCTAATGCTATGTCCATCATTAAGCCCGCTGGAACAAAATTTTTTCGACGGTCGATTTTACAAAATATCCAAAGAATAGACATGATGGTGAAAAAAAAGAAATAAGCTATTGGAGCGACGGTTTTTATTTATTTATTTATTTCTTTCAAGTTCCAAATGAAGCCACTACATAATATTTTCATAGGTATTTTTTCACGTGCAACTGCCTCAGTTGTTAAATAAGAATAAGTTTGTTTTAAAAAGGAATTTTAAGCCAGCAAAGTACATATTTTGTATTGTAAGCCTTTCGAATACAACCCATAATTTGCTGAAAGGCATATGACGTAGACTCAATTTTATTATAGTAACGAAATACTAGCGCCTGCCAAATAAAATAATTATCCGCACGAGGTCCATTGAAAATTGACAGGCGCCATATGCTCAAACAATTATTTCGATGAATGGCTCTGTTCATTTAAAAGGGAAATTAAATTCGGGCGTGTCTATAAAGACCGTTACCAAAATTTTTTATTAATTTTTTTCAAATTACTCATCCTTTTTGATGGGCGTTTTTTCGGTGCAGTTTGTTTAACGGCACCAAGAGTACCCTTATGCTTTACGACGTCAGTTTTTTCATACATACAATATTCAAACCGAAACTTTTTATAATTAGACTCCACTTTATATTACAGGGCACCCTTAACGCCCACTATATATTTTATATAAAAGGAATTATTATTTAAGGTAAAGAATAAAACATTGCGCATTGGATAACAGTCGTTCGAAGTAAACATATTTTTTATTTATTAATATACAGTTTTTAATTTGCATATTTTATAAAGCAAGGTGTTTTAAATGTTCAAATCCATAGATATTGGAACGCTGAATAATAACCAATTCTTGCCGAAGAAGGCGGAAGCAGGGGGATAAATATTCGCTTCGACAATGCTTTATCTACCAACTATCTATATTACCTAATCAAGGACAGGGACTTTATATATATTACCTAAACAACTTTACAACAATCCGCAAACACCGTCGGGATTAAGCCGATAGAAACAGAATTCAGCGATTTTCTGAAGAAAGGATCTGGTGACATCTTCGTTGGTTATTCGGCAGCAGAGAAGGTTTAGACAAAGACTATTACAACACAACGGACAGAACTGCTAAATCTTTCGTTCAATCTGAACAGGATCCTCTTTCACCATAATCTTCTCTACGAAAATTTTAAGTTTTTTCAACATAACGTTTTATCCTGACCTAGAGCTCCAAGAAACGGGCTTTGACTTAGTTTGGACTTTAATTTTCCACATAATAGACTATCCAATATCTAAATACCTAAGTTAGTTGGCAATTGTAATGTTATTTAAGTTTTTTTATAACTGTTATTAGACGTAAGATTTTGTTTTTTTAAAAGATGTGCTGAGGAGTTTCTTTCGCCGTTTCTTCTCCT
>DWJN01003515.1:0-13518 GCA_018248895.1 Carystus phorcus | reverse complement strand
GTTAAATTGAGCACCGCCCAGACTCTCATTTCCTCCATCCACCATTGTGCGCCACTCACAATACAAAACATTTTTTTACAAATTTCGACAAAAAGTGCTTTGAATTTTTTCCAATCTTCGCCTCTATTCAGCTCGTAAAAACTTAATGTCTCGCCGCAAAAGAGTGGGCGGGTCCATGAAAATATCGCCCGCTAACGTTCAGTAATCTCTCAGGCCAAAGTCCTCTCGCTGTCCTGTTCGAAGACCTTTATCAACACTAAGCTTTGTGCAAATATTTGGTACTGCACAATGAAGAAAACTAAGGGATGTTTATTTCCTATTTTTAATATCGAATATCTCGACAACCGGCTGAAGATTTTACGTTTACTAAGATTTTTTTATTTTCTTTTTATGATTTCACAGATAGTTACGGGCCCTATAGGGCATGATATAGTAATTAAAGTTGACATGGTTTTCGCAACTTAAATTTTACTTTGCTACGATCCGCAAATACAATGTTTATGAACATTGTAGATGCAAATCTTGATATGCTTAGTACTCTGATGACTTAATTCCTTGTATACTAATATACTATACTAACTAACTTTATAAAAAAATAGTTTTTTTTTAATAAGACGATATACATATAGCTTAGAACATTTTATGTCTCGATACAATAAATAATAAAACGGAATATATTAAGGTACTAACTAAATGTAAGAAATTAATTTATGATAATATTTATTTTATGTCAATTATTGGTTTCAAATAATTTATTTATCTATCTATACAAAATTTACCTATAGTAAAAGTAAAAGATAAAAGGCTTATATATCAAACTAATAGAATATTTATTTGACAAATGATCAGGACTGTTAATTTAGTGAGGCCATCTAAGCAATATTTAGTAAACTAAATGGAATTATGTTACACGACTTTTCATGTCGTAACTCATATCGTCGCTTATTGCTTATTTTAAACATACATTACTAGTTGTATATTCCACTATATTTGCGAGCCCATCACCAAATAAGTAATGAAAAACTTGCATAAACATAATTGTGAAAACATGAGACGATTATCCTGTGAGTTAAGCTACACTCATAAAAATGAACAAGTCCAAAGTACAATTTAGTGTCACGACATTAAGACGACTTTCTTAATTTTATCGCGACGATAATTATGAGGATGATAACTCTTTAAGAACAGACATTATTCATTTGAAGTTCCAAGAGATTTGTATTTGGAACTGCGGTATTATACTAAATTAATTGTGCTAACGGTATAATGTAATGGCTGTTATATAGTACGGAGATCGTATCATAGTTATTCATGTTTGCGAGTTTTTCGAAGGAGAACATTCAAAATTCAAAATCATTTATTCATATAGGTATTATTTCAATACATTTATGCACGTCATTTTTTGATTCTACCACTGTTTCGGAGAGGTGCTTTTACATCGAGCAGAAGAAACGGCGAAAGAATTTTAAATCCAAATTCGGATTTTAAATCCAAAAAATGAATTTTTATGTACTTAAGCTGCTTATTTTACGATTAAAAAACCCAGTCATCATATTTCTTTAAAGATATATACATCACAATGTATCTCTGGTTCGGTTACTCGTCTGAGATATTTGTGTGACAGAGATAATAATGTTTGTTCTCGCGTCCTGAATGTGTGTGCTGTGATATATATAATTAAGTGCATGAACACTACTACCATTACATAGGGTTGACGTCAAGCTTTAACTTGTACTAAATTAAAAAAAATCCGAGACAGAGTGCCGTCAAAATCAAGAGCAGTGATGTTGTCCACAAGAAATATCTTAAACCCCTAATTTCCGGACAATGACAATCTAATAACATTTTAATACTACTATGCGATATATTAATATTAGCATTTTCGATTACCCATAGTGCTTAAAATGTTTCAGAAATGTGGCGGAATTGCTTTGCAATCGACTGATGTACTGAGGTTTAAACATAATCAGTAATATTTTTTTGTTGTTTAAAATTTGTCTTTCTAAATCTTAATATAATTATATAAAGTACACGTACTTGTTAAATACAGTGTTTGTTCACTAAACTACTTACCCCATTTTAATCAAATTTTCCCCATCATGTTCAGTTTGATCCAACTTGAAAGATAGCATGGCTTACATCTCAGTTTATAGTCGCAATATAATGTTATTGCAAATTATTTGCTTAATATCTTACAAAGAATTAGTTCCCTAAGATTCTAACAGATGGCAGTGTAAGGAAATTAGTCGGCTAAATTGAGTATGTAAACCTTAGTCACAGCAACCCGTGGCCGAGTCTGCTAGTATGTATATATGTATGTAGATTTAGCTTTCTCTTTGCAAAATAACTAATTTAAAGTCCACGACGTTATTAAACCCAAAGACAAAATACATTTACAGAAACAGAACTGGAAATAGTAAATTCAGACGTTGTTTGAATGACAAATGCAACACAAATGCAGGAGTAATAAATCAAAGTCAATCATATTATCGACTTGCGAACGTACACTTTGGTTACAACCCAGACTAGTATATACTCGTAAATACACGCTTTATATACCTAACTTTAGAATAGCACCGAGAAGTTTTGATGAAGGGAAATATCGGTTGTCTGTAGAATAACGAGGGTACAACTTAGATACCTAGCAGTATAATTATAAATAATTATCTCACATCACAATTAAGGTAACTCAAAATTTTGTAGTTACACAAGAAAATTCACATCTAGTGAATTAAAAGAAAAGAAAACGAAAAAACAAAAGAAAAAGATTTATTTTTATCATAAGACAAAAAGGGACGCACTCAGTATATCTATGGCCGTGGCAAGCCAGCAGCCACTGATTTTCAGGGTGACCCGTTGATTTCTAATAATTAATCTAAATTTAAAATAATTTTGTTGAATAAAAACGTTTCCATTTGCTTCCCAGATCGTCTCAACACAAAAGAAATTCCTTAAGGATATGAATATTAGATTCGGTATAGTTTATATAAACATTAGACACGAGTAGAATAGAGACAAATAAGTAGGTAAGCGGTAAAAAATTAATCGTTAATCATAATAGTGCGTTTACAAAACGAACTGTGATTGTAAAACAGAAATTTTATGGGTAAAATGTGCAGAGGATGAGATATTCACAGGATATCTAGAATAACTTAGATGTATAGAAGCGCGATGCGATCGCTCTTCGAATTTCAAATGCATGTGCGGCAGTGCTTGAAATGTAATAAATCAAACTCGATCGACAAGCGTAGGTAGTGTATTTCTTGCTTTGCAAAATTCAGAGATGTATCATTTTGCTTAATGGTAAGAATTTGGGGACTATATTATCAATATTGTTCTTCAGAAGTAAAATCATGGCGCTATTTACTTACTACTACACTCTTGCTGGGTTAGACGTGAAATAGTTCCTTATAATTCCGACCGGAGACTTGAGTATTTAAGTTTCAAGCTATCTCTCTTTTTTTCTGGCCAATAACATATCGGTGCCACGTTGATTCGATTGGTATTTTGTTAATGTAACTAGCCTATAAACGATAGCCACTATATTCAAGCTGAGTAGCTTCTAGTCCTCGTGGTTCCTTATATTCCGGACGGGGGTTTCAATGTGTCTAAGCTTGTTCTTTTTCTATTTTCTTTTTTGGCTGGTAACACATCGGCTCCGCGTAATTGCATTTGGTATATTTCTATTCAACTAACCGGTAAACGAGTAGAGGCTACGTGATGGTAATTGGTCACCACTGTCCATGAACACCAAGAATGAAGATATCAGCGATACGTTATCGGCCTAGAAAAAGAGAAGAAAAAGAGAAGAAAGAAGAAGAAGAAGCAATTGCTCTCAAGCACCCAGACGGAACACGACCACTCGTTTTTCGGCTGACTTAAACAAAAGACTGGTAAGCAAGTGAAATTCACGGAAGGATGATAATATTTATTATTGAAATATTAACCATAGAATGTAATATATATTTTGTCAGTACCAAAGATTGTTCTATTAAATAAAATATAACTTGTCACCTGTGATCAGAACGATTTGTACAGAACGCTTGTGGAATAGTTAATGAACATAATTTGAACTAGGGTACATGTTCAAAGGTTCAATTAATAAAATATGAAGCCGTCTGGCTTAAGAAATCAAATATTCAGCGGTTGAATTATAATAGAATTTGGGTATATCGTTTGAATAAAAGTCTGCTGGTGGCGATTCGTACGAAATAAATTCGCCCAAACGTTCGAGTCGCCAGTTTCGTATTAAATCATTCAGGCCGCGTGTGTTAAACAGGATTACATATTTACGAACGATAAAACATTAGGTGGAATGCAAAATAACTTTATCCATCCTTGCGAACTTGTTTTTATGTTTTCCATCACGTAACTTCTAAACGACATTATTTTAAACTTTTTAACAACCTTCCTCGCTTCGATTCAGCAATCCCATATCCTAGATATACGCACTGCAAAATATGTTGAGCTGGGGTTTGTATTGAATTTTTTCCGACCACCGACTCACATAAAATGAATAACAGTGTTACCCAAAACACATATACTAAGTGAAAACCATACTCAAATCTGTTCCGACCTCGCTGATGTTAGCGAAAACTAATGTACAACAGATATACAACTAAACGGATAAGCACATTAAAATTAAAATCATAATATAATTGCTAATTAATGGCATGAAAATCATGTACAAATATTATTATTTGAAGTAAAAAATATGAATGTTCTGTTATTTATTTAATGAATAAATAAATAAATATTGCTACATGCCGAAACTATATCAACATATTTGTTATTAAAAAAATAAATGTATTAATAAGAATGTGTTATATTCGCTATTTCAGATATTCTATAGTACATTCACCGTCAGTGAAATATCAATTAAAACAGGTATATTATAAAATGAATCTCGATAATAACGGCTTAGACACATCGTTATAATTAATTTACTCCCATGTGAATTTTCTCTTTAGAAATTGCTAAAATTGTTAAGGTTTAATAAGTCTAAACAAAGCCGACGTTGTATGTAGAAAGAAGCTTAATATTTTGGCTCTGAAATTAAATTTTTACCCACATTCTGTGGTTGCTACTCAAATATCTATTAAGCAGAGGTTTCTATTCCATGTAATACAGTAAGTCGTCTAGTCTTTACGACTTGCAGTACGAAAACTCATATTTTATAGGTGCTTTCAAGGAATTGGAGATATCAAATGTAAAGAAACCTTTTACGTTTTGGTTGAAGTAAGTGAGGTTTAAACAGTTGTGGGGAAATAAATTTTGTCGTAGTGGTCGGAGTACACGCGGCGGTGAAGAAACCTGAAACTCTTACTACAGTCACGAACCTTATAAAGCTATAGCAATCACCATCAAATTCTAAACACGCTCGGTCGCGAATTTCTTTACACATAAACACAATTTACTACAATTTTATTTTAAACTTTTGTACATCATAAAAATCAGCGGTTTGACACTTTGTTACTTTTGTCATTTTTAACTATTAATGCACACATAGAAATACAGTATACATATATAATTAGCGACTAAGGTCATTCCTATATGTCTACTGCTTGACATATGTTTTCTTCTTAACAGTATTTACTCTAAATAGTCTTAATGATTAATTCAAAATCTATCACATCCATACCGTATTATTGCTATGTATCTTTATATATGTGATGTCTACCGCGAATTAAATTATTATTAATCAAGAGTCAATACTAACGCAATCATAGGATTAACATTTTGCCTAGTTTAGTTCATTTAATTACGTATGACGCTTGCAATTTAATCTTTATTAAAAATATTGTCAGTGTTAAAATTACGAAGCTACATTTAAATAATAATGTATTTTAATGTGAAATGTTCTTCTGAGTTCATAAACTAATCATAATCCATTTCAAGGATGATTGGCTGAAACTATGAAAGTATTTTTTAAATTAACACCCCATAAAGAGCACGGAAATAACGAAAGTTTAATTAAAGAACCTTATCTAAAATAGGGGGCAATTTCGTTAATTACCGACTCGATAGGTAGCTGTTTCAACTCTTTACGAGCGCCACGGCCGCGATAACGTTTCTAATTGTCGAATAAAAAAGGATTACACCTAATCCTTGTTTAATAAAAATGTTAATCATGAGATTTTCCGTCGCAATATGCAAATGTGATGGCATCATCCCGTTTGCTATTGACGACGGAAGGTGAACTCACTATCTCTAAATATTTAAATGTCTATTCGACATGAATATCATTTATTGTAAACGCGAAATAACTATCTATAAAAAATCATTAATTTATAGGAAAAAGTAAACGCAGATTCTATATAACTACAGCTAATAAAATATAAGCAAATTTACGTTCAAACTTTCAACCCCTATTCTACATCCGTAGAAGTTGAATTTCAAAGTCCTTTTTTATTTGTTTGCTTAAGTCACAAACCTTGCATATAAATTTCCAACTTCTAGTATCAGTAGTTAATCGGGGTTAATGAACCGGTTATGTGAAAAAGGTTATTCATAGTAGGAGTAAAAATAAATAGTATATCTCTATGAGTTTCAAAATTTTAATAGTTATGCTCTTGTTAACGAGAACGTAACACGTTCTTTATAAATTATACTCAAAGTAAATTAAAGGACGAAAAGGATCCGAAGACCGATGAGCACATATATTTTCAGTAGCAATTTATCTACGTCCAGAATATTACACGAAAGATGTAGGGGTTAAATCCTACTAATATTTTCCTCCTGCCTTATTAGAAAAGTTGCGGGCGAAGGTAAAACAAATATCCATAATGTAAATGGACATATCATTAAGGCGAAAATTCTTGAGGATTATAAAAGGGTCTGAGGTCTGGACGAGCACGTAATTTTTAAAGCGCGGTTTTACGATCTGCATACGTAACTTATTAGTGATGTGACTGTTAGTAAGGTCTAACGATGTTTGTCTCATATCACATTTGTTATTAAAAAAAGTATGTTTGCAAGTTTTCGGGTTTAGCTAAAATTTTAACAAAAAATGCTGGATATTATTATCATTAATTTAAAAATTGCAGAAGCAACAGAAATAATAGTTTGTCAAGATATGCTCTTATAATGGATATTGTTACAATTGATTTAAATATAATTTGAAAATTGCAGAAACAAGATAAATAAAAGATTGTTGCAGCTAGGTATAAGGATTTTCGATTTATTGGTTGCTGCTTACTTATACTAAGACCAGGTGCCTCATTTGTATCAATATATTGTCTTCATCTCCTTTGCATACAATACAGCTATAGTAGAAATATTCAAATAACATACACATACATTTAAAAAATAAGGAACGATTCATTGACTTCCATACGACTAGGTATAATAAATATTTCAGGTACAGAAATTTTGAAAGTAGTAAACTACTAAAGTACGAGTACTATTAGAACTGTTATTAGAAACGTTATCAGTAGTCAGTAACATGAAAACAATATAAAATATCGATATGGTTGTAATGCTCTCCTACGTCACTTCGGTTTTTGCACGTCTGAAAACGAAATTTATTCTAACAATTCACGCGCAGCGCCCGCAATTCGGATTATTGTAAATAAGTATTACGCCAACACCCAAATTAATCTACGCCGCTTTTTAACGAATGCGAAAAAGTTAGTTAACTAACTTTTCCAACTCGCGTTGACTTTTCTAAAAAGGCCCCTTGAAATATCGCTTTTGCTGCGGAATTATTTGTATCAATAGAATGTTTGTTGAAAATTTGCCCCCTCAAATAGAGGCAAGTTCGCGGATGAAATATTCGGAACCCAAGTTTAAAAAGGTGTGTTTGACTTCACTAATAAGTATGCGGGCACTGAACAAAGAGAAACCATAAATTTCGAGGATCGACTTTTACATGCGAAACAAGCTTTTCTCACAAGTACCTAGGTGCTTTATTTGCGAAAATGTTTCAGCATATTTTTATAAAATATTCCTGTTTTACACACGTATTTATGCGTCTATTTACTGTGTAAGTATATATTTATAGAGCTTGATGTAAGTGGGATATTTATTTTTAAAAATGATGTTCATGATTCAACTGTTGAGGATAAATATGGTAAAAAGAAAACTTTTGTTAGGTATATTACTAATGTGATGTATTTTTTTAAAATCCTCGTTATGCTCGATTTAAGGACATAAAAAACTGTTCTTTATTTGACTATGTAGGTATTCCCACGATATCTTTCTGTCAATAACGAAATCAAAATTTCAAAGATTATGTATAAATTGTCTATGAATTTTTACACAAATCTAGAAAGTAATAGTTTAAATTTCATGTGAAGCTCTAAAAACTTATTCATCTGGGCTATTAGGAATGCTTAATTTATGCTCAACAAATAGTATTATTTATCGCAAATATTATTTCATTCATATTTTATAACTAATAATAAACATATTATAAGTAGATATCTTCGTTTTCTGGTTACTTACCTAATGTTATTAATTTTCAAAGTTCATCGCATTGAGTACCGTTTCAATTAAGGATATTAAAAGAAGTGTCTTTCACCCGTTTGCTTCGAACCAGTGATCATATCAAGGATCGTGACCTACAAAGCAAAAGCTATCTTGTTAATTGACCGGTCGAATAATTTAAATAAATTGTAGCCGGCGGCGATATTTCAACGGTATAAATAAATCAAAGGATTAGCGGGTAAATGGATACTGGCAATGTAGATAATATACTTTATCCTGCATACGTTATAGGGCGATAACGGTAAAATAATCGCAAGGGAAGCGAGGGGGCGTCCACCGCGGCGGGGGGTTTCGGACAAAAAGTACTAAGTGCGAGTTAAATACCCTTTGTGTTGTCATGCTCTCCTGTTACCATCCATCGAGGGTCCTCTCATTATTCAGTCGAAATTCGATTATTTTCCCATTTCACAAAATATCCATATCGTCCCCGGCTTTCTCTCTAATTGAAAATGGAAGCGTATTTCGGTCGTCACGATGATCGTTCTTAATTTATTTACATTCATACTTCTACTGTTTATGTGTTGTTTTGTTTTTATACCTATACCAGTTTATGGCCGCAGTCACTTTACTCCATTCCACTTTACAATCAATAGGTCTCTTGTTAATTTGGGTATATAAAACGTTTCTATAACTGTTCTTCAATAAAGCCGTAACGCTATCACTGACACCTAACAATGACATCTATTATAAAACATTGTTATCACTCGCCGGTAAACCGTCAAAAAGTAAAACTTTCCAAAGCATGATTGTGTCACATATAACATTTTTGTGTCGTAAACAATATATTAAATAAATAATGTTTTTAATATCCAGGTTTCTCTTTCTTAATATTTTTCGAGACAGTAATAACATAACTCAAGTGATATTCATAAATCTTATGAAATCTCTGCGAGCTTACTGCACGAGCTTAAAAATAATAAACAATAACTTGGGGCTCATTTAATGAGCAAGACCCATTTCCTCCTAGACCTTAATAAGAGCCGTACCTCACCGAAACAGACGGCAGAAATATCCCCGGAAAATGATTACTTAGCTCGCAGTTAACCGACGTTATGAGCGGCTTATATCCATTCCGGGGGTATTAGTCTCATGCCAAGCAATTCCTGTAATTTATTAACAGTCTTCCGTACTTTTTGACCAAACCCTTTTTACACATGACGGAGAAACTCTTAATATTTATGTTAATTATCTTTTGTTATGAAGCGTAGAATACTATGTTTATTACATAGATGAAGTAATTGACCAAATATCAATATAATGTATGTATGTATGTTATGGTGTGAAGTAAAATCGACTTAAAAAAAACTTAAAATTTAAGTAATTAATTAAGGCTTTTGTATTTTGTTTTAAAGTCAGAGCCCAGTAAATCACATACTATGAAAAATAACATCGACGTAAAAAAATTGCGTGATTTAAAAAAAAAAATTATGTGCGTAGCAACGAGTGCCGGGTACAGCTAGTATCCTATAAAACTATTTTTGTTTATGTCAAAGTAGTTTATTTGCTTTAAATAATTTATTTGTTGTAGTTATTTTAAAATTGTTTATTCTATTTTTAGTTCTTTGAAAAAGCATGCTGTTTACACTTTTCGTTGAGGTGGCACAAAGTTAAATCATACAATTTTGTATCGTATAGAGAAAGTGTCCTCTTTATTGGCGTAACGGAAAAAATAAATACAACTAATAAATAAGCAAATCTTTAAAATTACACGTGGAACATTTTCATATAATCTTTATTATTAACATGCTCGCCCGTTGCCCGGGACTTGGGTGGTTTCGGTGCTCGGAGGCAGCGCCCGGAAAGAAATATAAGCAGTTAGCTGTGTGATCAAAGACCTTCCTCCACCGAACTGATCCCTAATATTTCACTCATAATTGGTTTATTCTAAGCTCGCAGCGTTTCCGTACGTGGGTCCTTTGATCCGTCCAGTGTATTAAGTTGTAGCCAGAGATGTATGGCGCGTATTACTCCGACCTGAGCTTTAGTCGATGGCGTCATTTGCTACGAGTATTGAGGGCGATTACGGAAAATATGGACCGTTCTTTGTTGTTTTGATATTAAAGGACGTTTTTATAATAAGATTTTGTGGCGATTTTATGGGACGCTCTTGTGCGTCGTTAGTTCTGTTAAGGTTATTTTCCTGTGTTTTAAGGGTTATCTGGTTGTGTCAGCAGTAAATTGGTTAAAATATAATTAAATTTTATTTATTATCCGCACTATAATGATCGTTAGATGTAATCATATATCATAACTACGACTAATACATGTTGCTTTTATGTTTCACACGGTAGAACGTATTTCGAATAACTATTATGTCAGAAAACATAATATATTATAAGAATTAATAATAATATATGCTTTTGAATGGATAACTGCACAAATGGACTTAAATATTAGGCTATGTGTATTTTTAGAATTTAAATTTATTTTAAGCAAAGATCTTAATAGAGGCAAAAATATCTGATATTTTTTAAAGATGTACTGAAGATAAGAGACTTTCGTCGGATGTTCTTTTTATGGCATCATTCCTTTAATATATTAGGAACATGTTTGTTAGCTTTTTGGGTAAATACATATGAAATAAACGACTATTGAGTTAATACATTTCATCGCAATAAAACAAACAGTTATTACATACGGGAAACCGAATCTCATATTAATATTATTATTCTGTTCTCGTAAATGTATAAATGATTTACTTAATTTCCTTCTGCTAGTGGCATGATACGTTGACGTATCATAGTTGGCAGATTATTTTCGCTTGGTTGTCGCGTTAGTTGACCCCTGACCGGAAATAGCCGGCCGTGGTTCCGTCATATCCGGCCCCAGAATGTCGGTGACAAAGCCAAAGCTAGGTTGCTGTCATAAGCATAATTTTGATATTAAATATTGTATACTAGCAGACTCGGCCACGCGTTGCTGTGACTAAGGTTTACATACTCAATTTAGCAGACTAATTACTTCACTCCACCATTTGTTAGAATCTTATGGAAGTGATTCTTTGTAAGATTTAAACCAAATAATTTGCAATAAAATAATATTGCGACTATAAATTGAGATGTAAACTATCCTATCTTTAGAGTTGGTTCAAACGGCACACGGTGTGCAAAATATGATTAAAATCGGTTAAGTAGTTAAGTAAATCTATAATATCATAAAATAGTAACCGATCGATTTATCGATTTACCGAGAGAGATGCTTAGGAAATATCTTGTAATTTTTAATACCAGGCTTACGATGTGAGCGCAAATAAATGGATTTCATTATTATTATTTACAGTCAATACCAATGAAAAGTTTTCTAATTGATATAATTATAGTACGGTGCAAAACAAGGTCAAGGAGCTTTGTTATAATATCACGTAATGATTAAATTGTTTCATATGTATACATTTTTATCGAGGCATGATAAACAAAAATATATAATATACAATTATGGAACAATTTAATATGTACATAATTTTGAAATATTCGTTAGCTTTCTTTTGCAATGCCCTATATTTAATCAGAAAGTATTTTTTTAAGTATTTTTTTATTGTATACATTTTATTGTTCGTGTTTATAAAAATATATCAAACACTGCGTAAGATATTTTCGAAGAAACTATCAGTATATCAGCAATATCGTACAATGATTTTTATTCGTTTATCTATTTATATTTCCGTTTAATACACAAGTGACGTAAGTGATTTGGATTCCGTTCATTAATGTATTGTAGTAACCATGAACTAACATTTTCTACTAGCTGTCACCCATTCATCGTAAAACCTTACCCGCAGTTGCTTAACTCCGTTACTCACAAGGATTAATACAAGCTTTCAGGCATCTAGCGAGAGGTGTGTAGTTGAATTTTTAAAATCCATTCTGTGGAACGTTTTACATACGACTAAAACACATCCCTTTACCGAAAGTAGAAATTAAAACCCTTTGAACAGCGATCCCGCATGGCGACCATTGCAACACAAAGCTCGTCGTATGTATTAATATAATAGCTTTATGCATTATAAAATAAATATAGACTAGATTTTCAGACCAATCAATTTGCTAACAGACAAATCTAATCTGCAGGAAATCCATTTATCTTGACCACGGTATTTATTTAATAGCGCTCAGTCGATTGCAACCGGAGTTACCCTAATGGAAATACCAAGGACTGACTTGTATCACTACGAACGAACAACACAGTAACTTGAAGCGATACTTAAGAAATAATTTTCTTTTTAAATACACTTTTATTTGCTTCGGTCGTATATATGTATGTAACGAAATCTTTGAATATGATTTTGACCAACTTTGATATATTGGATTAATTTGAATTTCTGCATACTTATCAAGGACCGATGACAGTGCAATAATATGAATGAATCGTCTCGATATCCTTAGTAGGACTTTCAGAATTAAAAGAAGATTGAAAGTTATTAAATATGAATTAAAAGTATTAAAAAATACACTGTTCAAGCAACTAAAAAATGAAAACCAAATAATAGTTAAAAAACACGCATATTTGATATTGATTCATAATTACTTAATCACGCCATTAAGCTGGATTTACTCTATACGAATGAATAACACAACATAAATTAAACAATAGACGAATGTATTTTAAGATATTCCCCAAAAGTCTCGATTAGGTCACAAACTAAAGTATCAGGCGATCCGATTAAGGCCAAATTCGGCCTTAATTCTATAGCAATTCTGTCTTGGCATCGACGCTTGACATCATCAAGGCAGAATAAGTTCACATCCAATCTATAAATTGTGCTTTATAAACATAGTTTACATGTTCATTTAATCGCCTACTATTCGAGGAATTATCTGTCCTGATTTTATGATCAAATCAGCCAGCATTAGCCAATTTTTAGACTAAATAATATTTATTTTCGAACTAGATCCACGTCAGTGATACATTTTGGGTCGCAGAACGAAGTGAGGAAGCAAGCAGACTTTAACCGCCTTATTACAAAATAAGGTCTAAACCACGATTATCAAGCATAGGTTTATCTTTCATACTATACTTTAAGCCAAGGTTTAT